>APFE030848183.1:117985-137500 GCA_000404065.3 Pinus taeda | reverse complement strand
CTGGAAAAACCCCCTACAACTCTTAGGGAAAACCAGTTTGAGAGCTCTTCTTTATTTCTGAAAAATGTCTTTTTACAGTAAGAGAAATATTCAGCAAAAATCAAAAAGCAAACTTTTACAACTTATCTCAGCCTTGCTGAAACTTCGTTGTTGTTACTCCGCCGCTGAAACTCCGCTGCTGATACTCCGTAGCTCACTGTCCAGAAATCTCCCTTGCTCTCTTGCTCTCCTTCTCTCAATCTCCTCGTGAAAGAATTGAATCGAATGTGATCTTTTCCTCATTTTCCTCCCTTAATATAACTCCAAATGACTTTTGGGTGATCCAAGTGACTTTTGGGTGATCCCTAAATCCAATGGCTGAAATAGATTTAGATCAATGGCTGAGATTAAATGCACATTTAAATCTCACTTTCTTTTTTTTAATTCACCCCACTTTAATAAAGACCCACTTAGTCATTTATTTCCAAAGTCACTTTTCCTTTCTAATTTTTCATTGACTTTATAAAAGTCACTTTAAAATTAGACTTAGTAACTTTATCACTTAAAGTCACTTTTAAATTAGATTTTAACTTTATAAAAATTATAAAGTCACTTTAGGAGAAAAATTAAAATCTTTTGGACACTTTTCCCTAGGCCAAAGATCAAACCCTAAGGGAACCACCTGTCCTCTGGTACGAAATTTCAACATCCAAATGGCAGGAAACAGATTGGCCTACAGAACTGACAGGGCTAGGAGGGACAGGGGGACACCTCTGGTTGGTCCAGAGGGGCTGGACCTTAACTAACCAGAGGTAGTGTTTGGACAGTAGAAAACAAAGAGGAGATAGGGGAAGTGTAGGGAGGGAGGAGAAAGAAGGCAGTGGGAACGGAAAGGAGCAAGGAATAATTGAGGGACAGAACCAAGTGTATTGGGGGCAGTGCTCAGGTCAGAAAGACAAGAGGATAGACTTGCGAGACTTAGAAAGTCGCAGCACTGGAGGTGAGTTACATCCATTTGAATTCTTTCATGATATTTATCAGTTCATTAAAATCAAAAGAAAACCCCAGGGTAAAGACCAATAAAGGTGTATGTACTATGGACTGATAAATGAAACCCCATATGTAATTTCTATTACTTACATTATTCTTGGCATAGTTCTTGCTGCGTCTATTATTTTTGGCACTGTCCTTGCTGCATATACATATGCAAATGGAGAATGGAACCCTTAAACTCTCTGTGTGAGGAATGATCTTTCAGCATTGTTAATGAATGGTTATTATATGTCCTAGTGTGATGGCATTAATTTCCCTAGGGCAGGATGCTTGCAGCCATTCTGTTGGCCAGTCAGCTCTAATAGAGAATAGCTGGGATTTCATGTCACATATCAGTGTAAAATAACTTTAAAACCCCTTGCCTGCCATTAAGGATAACAACTGCTTGGTTCTCTGGGGTTCTTAATTAAAATGAGGGTGGAGGATTACACTCTGGAGTCCGTCAGCACAAAATGGGTGGAGGCTAGGTGAAGGCCTTCACTGGTTTTCCTTTGCCAGATGATCAGATTTAGTACCCTCTGGATTCCCAACATGAGGTGGAGTTACTAAAGCTGTAATTTCAGGGTGGAGAAATTCTGGTGCCCTAGGCTAGTTCCTTGCTCAGAATTGGCACACTCTGGATTCCCAGTATTGGGTGGAGTTGCTGAGCAACCTCAGGGTGGAGGCAAATTCCTGGAATCCCTAAAATAAGCAAGGATTTGGAATTTTATCTCTGGAACCCCTCATTGGCTGGGGGGTAGAGAAGTATTTCCTCTGGAATCCCTGTACAAACCTATGACTGAATACCTATTTGCAGGGTGGAGGTGGGGCAAGACCTCTGGAACCCCTGGTCAGTACATTGGGACAGGTCCCTATATGCAGGGTGGAGGTGGGGCAAGACCTCTGGAACCCCTGGTCAGTACATTGGGACAGGTCCCTATATGTAGGGTGGAGGTGGGACCTCTGGAGTCCCTGGTCTGGACATTGGGACATGTTTCACAAGCTAGGGGGTGGCAGCTGCATTTGTTGACAGCTTGCCAATGGTTGGGAGGAAAATTATGAACCCTATCCCAATGCCCATTTTGAGGTGTTCTATTAACTATGATGCCTGGAATTGTCTAGACAGATCACCACATATAAGAGTTACCAAATTGCAAGTGCTTCCTAAATTGCATGATATTTTGTATTCATGACAATGCTGTGCAATGAGGCACTGAGGCTTTCTGTAGTCATGGGCAATGCTGTACAATTGGGCACTGTGCCTGATTTTGTAGTCATGAATAATGCTGTACATTTAGGCACTAGGGCTACCCCATATGCCAAATGTGCTTCCCCAAGCTGGATAGTTACATGGCACTGGACAATATTGTTCTTAGGGAGCATTAAACCTAAGGCAAGACTGGGCCACCAGATACCACGATCTGCACTTAAAAAGACCTTATGCTATCAGAATAGAACATCTCTTAGTGTTTCCATTACAATTCATGAGGTTCATAGGAAAACAGAGTGTGTATATTAATTGTGGCTTGCTAAACTCTGTAGCTTTGTGCATGCTCTGTTGGCATATACTTATGACAACTCTGTCCCTGGCATCTCCTTGTATCAGTTCTGTTGCTATTATCGCTATTCCTGAGGACATGACTGCGCAGCTATGAGTTTCTCATACATACGTACACATCAGAGAATAGAAACTTATATTGAACTATTTGCTGGACTTTCTTCACAACCAACCAGAGAAACTCTTGACTGTCTCACCAAAATATTTGGGTAGTCTAATCGTTATGTGTTGTTCCATCATGGAGCATTGCTATAAACTGAGGATAGGTAAACTACTATGCTAGTCCTGTGTATTCATGATTGACTGTCAGTATTCATGATTGACTGTCATTGTGTATTTATATTTGGGCATGAAGTCATGAGTAATCTAATGTTCGATAGAATAAGTTGTTACCAGATGTGATGTCATTCATGGTTGAGCATGGTGTCGCCATTCACCTTAACATCCAACTTATCTCAGTTCAATTTGTATTGGCTGTGGTCATGAATATCATTTTAGGGAATTAGAAAGAAGTTTGACAACAAGCTTATTCACTCATTGTCGCTCATTGGTTCTTTCTATATTTCTCTTCCACAACCTATAGCCAAACCCTGCATTGTCAGTCAATATGTATTAACATTGGATTGGAAAATTGAATATTATGCTACTGTGCTTACATTTAAACAATAAGTATTACCGATTCATTTATCCAAATTAGAGAGAATATCATGGTATAGAGATAATTTCTGAAAGTTGGTATCATGCTTAGAAATGAAGCTGACAAATATGTCATTGTACAGGACTGCTTCCTTCTAGTTATAAATTATTAGTTTTATATACAGACAGAAACATTACCAACTTCTATTTGGATAAGTTTTAGTAGGCATTACCTCATACATAACCGGTACTGCCAGTAAAGATAAATCTTCTAATCACTATCCCCCTAAAAGAAGAAAGGACTGTAAAAGTTCTGTACCTATATTATTTGCTTGATAGAAAGAAAAGTAATTACGTGAGAACTTGTACTATGAAGTAAATGATGAAGGATTAAAGATATTTAGCAATCAATATTATACCTCGTATTTCCCAGATTTTGTCTTCTCTCATTACTCGATGTCTCTGCTCATTGTTTTACATTAAGATGGCTTATCAGCTATGATCTCAGTTTCAAATGTAGAAGCAACTATAGATTGGTTATATGTGATATGAAGTCTGCTGTCCAAAACTGATAGGAGTTAAGCGTATAGTTACCCTGATGGAGCAGTCTTCAGCAAAATGAATTTTGTACTTAGGCTAGACTCTAAACTGGTTGGAAGTGTTATTTTTCCATCTAAAAATTACGGATCAAGTTGTATCATAGGATATGGAGAAACATCTGACAGTGATTATTCATCTTTCATTTCAATCTGTTTTCCTTGGGTGAACACTTGCATAAGGAAATTGAAGGGATCGTTATGGTATCTCCTTCATATTCCAAGCTTATCTCCTAAAGAGTGGTGTTCGTTCTGTCATGTGGTGATTACAAGCACAATATATTAAACGATTGCAAGTATAACAATGTAGTATGGCTTTCCCTTGAGGCACAATATAGGATTTCTTTAGAGACAGCAGTCAGATGGGGACAAAATGACCAAACTGAAGGCTCTTGACAGTCTTCTTGCATTTGAACCATCTCTTAGGAACTCAGTCAGGACTCTGTCTCTAATTACAAGAGGGATATCTGAGAAAATTTCCAACCTCCCCTAGATATATTTCCCAAGGTCTGAACTATAGGACGACACCCTGTTAGGTTAGAGATGATCAACCTTTTTGAACCAGAAAAGAGAGATACATATGTATATGTACGGGGTTGTGTTACAAGTGGTATCAGAGCTCTCAGGTTCAACACTCGGATCTAATGGGCTCTATTGTGAAAGGAATGAATCTTTGCCCATCAGATTACACTAAATATGTTCCTTGTCATTATTTATAGTATATTAGGACTTTCCTAGGGGTACTACATTTAATATCAAAATGGGTCTTGGATATGCATGTACTGAATCTACCCCCTTATGCCAATTTGCATAAAGATTTTGTCCAATGTCTTTGCTATGAAGGTTAATCAGAAGTAGCTACAGGAGTATATGAAAAGATGATTGAAACTAAGCATGCACCAAATTCAGTTTTCAATATCAGCTTGTTAAATGACTTCTTGAGATTTAAAAAGGGTGGCGGATGCATTGAAATTCTTTAAAGAGATACATGCAAGTCATATGCCAAGCACTAAACTGTCCAATGCCTTTGTAAAGGCACCTTTTTTTTCTTCAGTTTTTTAGTAGACAATGTAGAGACTAATGTTCTATGAAGAACATGACTGGGAAAGGACTCATCCCAGTCTTTTGTGCTATGTGGAAGTTCTTCATATTTTGTACATAGGTATATAGGCAGATCTATATATAGTTTGGGAGTACAGGTAAACTCCATTAGTTTATGCATTTCCAAAACATGAATGGGTATGGCAGCCATAAAAAGTAATCATTTCTAGCATGACAGAAACTTGTTCTTGAGAGGATTCATGATGTTTCATACCTGTAGTATTAAACATCCAACCTAAATGCTACTCGTTGATGGAATATACTCAGATTTATGGTGGCAACTCTTGTAATTCTATTTCATTGACAAATTTTTTCACTCTGGAAGAACTTCTAATATCAGGGCTGCTCATGAACAGTCGAAAAATAAACTAAACCATATACTCTTTCAACAAAGATGCCAAGGAGTGCCACATGTTATAATCATTTAATATCAGGTCTGTTCTAATCACATGTTGGTGGAAGAGACTAAAAGAAAGGTCATTTTTCTCTGTCTTGTTATCCCTAGGCCACCACTTGTATGGAATATCTCTACATCTTGCTGACCTAGTATAAGTTATGTAGCAGTATCAGGACTTGAAACTGTCAGATTCTTGTGTACCTTCACTTGATGCTCCAACCATATTGGCTGGTTCCAAAAAGAGTTAAGTAGGTACTTATGATTGAGATTGTCCTGTACAAGGATATTTGGTTTCAATAAAATGATATATAGCAACATATTCCAATTGATTTACAATCGTACAATCTGGGGTGCATATTTTGTACAACTATTGCCTACCAAGCAATATTGGAGAAGTTTTCCTGTTCGATTGCATTGATATAACTGTAAGGTATTTAATATGGCAACATAACAATTATATTTATGTTGCACAAACTAGTCCGGCATTTATTTTAATCAATTTGATTGTTGATCTCGTTTCATAGGAATGAATTATATGCTTTTGTCTGCCAGGCTGTGATCTAGTGTTTAAGGTGGGGTGTCAATATGTTGATGACCCAGGTTCAAACCTTGGTAGGCTTAGTGCCCTGGAAATTAAGTTGTCGTTGAGTTTGACAACATTTTATCCTTGGATTATGATTCATGTATAGGTGTATGTACATGCAAACTCACTGTTTGATTTGTTTTGGATATACACACAGGATCATTCATAGCCCAACAAGGCGTTGGAGTAGTGTTTTTTTTCCCAAGGAAAAAACCGTAATTTCATTAAGATTCATAACAAAATTACATTTAGCAGATGCACTGTACCGGTGCATTTCTCAAAGTGTCCCAAGCTGAACATTGGTGAGCAAGGAGCCCATCACTGTAGTAAGCCTACCCAGAAAAATAATTGTCCCAGCATATGTCAGTGTGAACTCCAGAAACCATACAAAACTGATTACAGTTCCAAAATGCCACTAGGGCAGTATAACAAAAAACTGTGCCTGTGCCAATAATGACCCTGGGGTGGAGAGTCAGCTGCATATATGCACTGGCAAAACGACCAGTGCTTGAAAAAGGAACCATAGTTATCAGACATGAATATACCTGTATATATATGTGATGAAAGAAACAAAAAAACAAAGCCTGCTGCATCATGGGGCTAGGCTGGGCCCCCGAAAAATTGTGCCTTGTCCTCATAAGGTCTATGGTAAAACTCAAAGTGGTCCAGACCATGGTACTCAGTCACCTGCCAGAGGCCCCTGTCCAGGGGAAGGCCTTCCTAAGAACAATTGTCTGCTTCCCTGTTTCTTTCCCTGTAAATGTGACCGCAAAAGAAGTATTCAAAATTAAGATATAATCTTCTAATATCCGTCACAATGTTGTCCAAGTAAATGTTTCTGCACTGCTGAACACCATTAACCCAATTAACAACCAGCATTGAGTCCCCCATGATTTGAAGTTTTTCACACCCCTTCTCCCTAGCATAAGGAATCAAAGACCTGCAAGCCATAGATTCTGCCCAGTTGTTGGTGCCATTGCCAAAACCTTTTTTAACATAGAAGAAATGTTGTTAAGATAAGTGGACAATAAATCCCCCTCCTGCTTGGTTCCTTTCATTTTGTGCTGCACCGTCAAAGTGTTGAAATATGTAACTAGATTTGGTCTTCATAATGACATGTAATCATGATTTTATGTATTTGATGGGTTTCATGCTCAAGGTTATTTGATTTATAGGTCAAGCACCTGTTGGGTGCTCCCTGGGCTTGTCATTGAGTCTGCAAGTCAATTGAGTCATTGTCATGTATGGAAGGCCCTTTGGGCATGTTACATATTGTAAAGAAATTTTCTTTTGAGTCAAAATTAGAGTCAAAGACCCTCCAAGACCTTGTCATCATGAAGAGAACATGTCGGCCTACAAGCAACATCAAGTCGGCCTCATGGACAGCTATTCGACCTCCAAGGAAGACTATAAGGATGTATCGACCTTATTTGAAGACAATTAAATTAGCTCACAAGAAGTTCAATCAAGAGGCAAGAAGGAAACAAAAAGAGAGAAAAAGAGAAGCATATCAAGGACTGTTTTGGGCTTTCTTTCCTCATATGTGCGAAGTTAGGACATCAATCTTGCTGCATCAAGTACCAAATTGCAGTCATAATAGGAAGCCAAGAATTGTCTCCAAAAGAAGTCCCTTTGCAAGCTGAATTCCCTAGGAGAAGGAACAATCTCAAGCGAAGGAGAGAGAAGGGTAAAAACACCATATTCTCCCACACATGCAGAAACTAGGGTTTCTGCAGTAGCTGAAATTGCAGTCAGAAATTGTAGGTCTGAAAAAGAGGTCAAAGGAGAAGTTGCAGCTGCTGGAAAGGTAGTTTGACTGAAGCTGACTTTGTGGAAGAGAAGCTCATTAAGGAGAGGCTTGACTTGGTCTTGGAGAGGTCTTGGTCAAGGGTCATATGTCTTGGAATTCATCATTTGAAGTTCTATAAGAAGAGAAGAGTTCTTGTGGGTTTTTCTCTCAAGAGGAGAGGTTTTGGCCTTGGCTGATAGCCTATATCTTGTGTCCTATTGTCTCATTGATCTTCATTGTTTGGTAGTTTTTTGATGATAGAAAACACTAATAATAATCAAGAGAAAGAAAAAGATAATCATGTTAAGTAAAAATATATCACAAGCAATTATCAAAGTAAGAGAAATCACCTAATCTAGCTGCCCCTAGAATTCTCAACACAAAGTAACCCTAGGGCATAGATTTGTCAATTGATTCCTCCCTGATGTGTCTAATTGGTTGCAAGGATTTAGACTGTGGATAGTGATTAAGAATGCAAGGGTTTCCATCGCAATCTTTCCTGGGTATGAAAAAAGGTCTTGGAAGATCATCTTGTTTCAGGCTATCCACGCACCTCAACTAATGATAAGGGGGAGTGCTCAGATAGGTCTGTTGGCCCGATCCCGCTCCTAGGTTTGCCAGAAGTCAGCAAACTTCTCCTCATTTCATCTACATGGCATACGCATGATCTCCCTACATTCCATCCAGGCTTGTTGTGTGAAGGGACATGTAACAAACATGTGGTCTAAAGTTTCATTGGCATTTTTGCATAATGCGCACCAACTAGGTCCAATCATATACCTACGTTGCATTATTTCCCATGTGGGAACCTTGTTTGGCATTATAATCCATGTGAGAAGCTTCAATTTTGGGGGGCATTTTGCTGTCCACATTGCATCCCACCACCATTCTGGAGCAACTTGTTGGTTTTGAGTCATTAAGTGAATGTAACCCATTTTGGGAGTATAGATGCCAAGAGGAGTTGAGGTCCATATTAATTGATCCTCTTGCTCGTTTAATTTGTTGTGTGCTCTAGAAAGAGCCCCCACGAGATGCCTCCATTCCTCCCCGAACTCCGCTAGCAAATTTAACTCTTCTGTTGTGTGCCACCCTTAAATCCACAACGTGGTGGCCTGAGGGTTAGCAATCGCGCAAGAAGTGAATTAGATCTTGAGATAAGATATGATCCCCACCACTGCCAGGCGAAGGGTCACAACCCAATTGAAGCCTCTACCTATTCCCAATCCTCCAGGCGAGGCTTTCTACAATCAGATCGAAATAATTTAATATTGCTTGCCACATACTAGATATATTGCCTTTTGATTTATTAAGTAGCATGATCCAACTTTCTAGAGACAAGGGACTAATGTATTTATGATAAACAACCTTAGTCCATAGGCTGTTTGTAGATAAGTGCCTCCACCTAGACTTGGTTGCGAGGGCCTTTGCAAACAAAAAGATATTCTTTAAGCCCCGTCCTCCCAACAATTTGGGATTTGCAATCCTAGACCATTTTACCCAGGGCAAAACATAATTGTCCACAGTCCCTTCCCATAGATATTTGAAGCAGATCCTTCTTGCTTTTTCCAGTACTCCTTTGGGGACCCACGCCAAAGCCATCCAATAAATCTAAATTAGCTTCCAATATTGATTTTTCCATGACCAAACGACTCATTCAAGAAAGCCATCTATGACTCCAATAAGAGAGTCTCTTCTCCAATTTTGCTAACATCCAATACCAATCTTCAATCCTGTAACAGTTTGGCTTCAGATGGAAGCCCATGTATTTGAAGGGAAGAAGGTTTTGATGTTGTTTATATCTGGATCCTCCAGATTGTGGATGATAATGGAGGATTTCATTGAATTAATAAGCATACGAGTTGCTCTGCTGAATAGTTCCATGATATCATAAAGACATTGAAGATCTCTAAGAGTGCCATTACAAAAAATTAGGACATCATTTACAAAAAAAAGATGGGAGATGGAAGGAGTCTGTACCACCTTAATGCCTTGAAAATCTCCTTTTCGCTTTGCCGCCTCTAGCATTCTACTTAGGCCCTCTACAATGATCAACAATAGAAGTAGGAACGAGGGACAACCTTGTCTATGCCCTCTAACTACTCTAAAGAAAGGAGAGGCTGCACCATTTATGAGCACTGCAAAGGACACAAACATCATGCAACTCATAATCTGATTTATAAAAGGAACCTCAAAGCCCACGTGTAAGAATGAGGAGGATAAAAAGCCAGTTCACATGATCATAAGCCTTGGATAGGTCAAGTTTGAAAATAGCTCCTTTCAGATTCTTTGTTTTAATGCTGTGAAGGCCTTCTTAGGCGACCCCCCTATGGCCTCATGTTTTTGTCTTCCATCTAAGAAACCAAATTGTTCACAGGAAATAGATTTTGAAAGAATAGGCTTACTCCTCTATGTTATCACTTTGGCAATGATTTCATATATACAGTTACAAAGAGAGATAGGCTGAAAATCTTCAAAGGAGGAGAGGTCATCAACTCTTGGGATTAGTGCTATGAAGTTGAATTGAAAGCTGGGAGAATATGCCCCTCCTGTCTGGATTCATTGATCACTTGCAAGAGGTCTCCTCCTAAAAGGTCAAAGAGTTCCAAAAAGAACTCAATAGACCATCCATTTAGACCAGGGCTCTTATCTTTTTGGAAGCTGGTAAGGACTGCTTTGAGCTCTTCTTCAGAGACTTCCTCCATTAGATTATGATTTTTTTTTTCGCATCCACAAAATGAGGGAAGTAGTTTGCAACTTTGATGATCTCCGCTACAGTGGTTCCTTCAGGAGCAGAGTACAGGTTTTTGAAATGGTCTCTGTCCATGGTAGCCAAACCTTCAAATTCTGTGACCTTCCTTCCTAAATGATCTTTCATTCTCCATATAGTATTCGCCATCTTTCTACTCTTGGCATAGGCCTAGAAAATTTTTGTGTTCTCATCTCCTTTTTCTAACCAGATGGCTCTGCTTTTTAACCTCCATTTAGCTTCCTTGGCATCCAGGATATCTTTTCTCCTTGAGATTACCCTTACCAAAACCTCCTTGGAATCTCGGTCTCTAAAGCCTTTGTCACTTGATTCAGCCATTTGGGCCATCTGTCTTTCTATATTCAACAGTTCCGGCCCCTCCCTGATCCTATTTTGTACAATCCAATCCTTAGTCAACTTTTTATTTGTTTAAGATTTGCAATAAACTGTTGAGTTGTTGAGATGTCTACAATCCATCAAAGTGTCTCCAATTTTTTTTGACTAAGGATAGGAAGGATTCATCTTGAATCCATCCAACATTCATTTTGAAGGGACTAGCCAGCGTTGGTGAGTTTCCTTTCAGTTCGAGTAAATAGTAGAATGATCAGATGCACCTCCCACCCCAACCCATTGTCAAAGAAGACTGTTAGTGCACTAGGGCTTCTGCAAGCAGGGACCTGTAAATTCACTTAGCCACTTTGCCTTGGCCTACTCTTTGATTTCTCCAAGTGGGCTTAATTTTGATGGGATTCAGATCAATCAAATTTGAAGAGGCTAGGTGATGAATGAAGAAAGCAGACAGAGTGTCCGACTTGGCTCGCTCGCCCCAGGATTCAACAACTCCAAGTGAGAAGTTCGGGTCCCCTCCCAGAGTCAAATTTTCTCTCTTGACTACTGACTTTCCAAAAAGATCAGTCTAGAACCTCACCCGCTCCTCATGCAGATTATAGATGTTTAGGAAAGTGAAGCTCCTTCCTAATTCTACTGAAAAACCTTCCATCCCTAGGCAGAGGGGATACTCCATGTACCTTCAACTTGTATTTTTTGGGTATCTCACCCCAACAACATTTGAAGCAAGTCCTTTTTGTATTAGAAGAGCAACAGTTCTATGGAAGTCCAAAAACACTTTTGGGAAAGAAGTAGAGTATCTAGGACATATGATATCCAAGGAAGGAGTAAAAGTAGATCCTAATAAGATCAAGGCTATAATGGATTGGCGCAAACCAGTTAATATCTCCACGCTAAGATGATTCTTAGGATTGGCTGGGTATTCTCGAAGATTTATTAAAAACTACGCCCATATAACCGCACCCCTAACGAACCTTCTAAAGAAAAACTCATTTCGTTGGAATGATGGAGCAGAAAAGTGTTTTGAAGACTTGAAGGAAGTTATGTCTAAAGCCCCTGTATTGGCAACTCCAGACTTCTCAAAACCATTTGTAATTGAGTGTGATGCTTGAGGTTTTGGCATAGGAGTAGTACTAATGCAGGATGGTCACCCAATCGCGTTTGAAAGCAGGAAGCTCAATAAGCAAGAACGTCTCAAGTCCACATACAACAAGGAGATGCTTGCTATTATGCACGCATTAGCCAGATGGAGACAATATCTCTTAGGAAGTAAGTTCTTAATACGAACAAATCATAATATTCTTCAACATCTCCTCCAGCAGAAAACACTATCTACAGAACAACAAAAATGGATCGAAAAAATCGTTGCCTTCGGCATGGATATATTACATAAAAAAGGGAAAGATAACTTAGTAGTTGATGCTCTGTTTAGGAAAGACAAAGAACCATCATAACTTGCAGTTTCAGTTGTTGTTCCTGAATGGCTTAATGAGATTTGAAGTGAATATGCAAAAGATCCAAAAACAAGTGCTATAATCAATAACCTTCCTCAGAATTCAAAATTTGAATGGAAAAACGATATTCTATGGTACAAGGGAAGAATTTATCTGAGTTCAAATTCCAAATTTAAAGCCAAGATTCTCAAAGATTCACATGATTCATTGCCATCCAAAGACGTAGGATTCTTTAAAACCTACTATAATGCACGTCAATCATGCTTTTGAAGGGTATGAATAATGATATTCAAAAATATGTAGCAGAATGTGATCAATGTTAGCGAAATAAAAGTGAGAACATTATGACCCCGGGGTTGCTCCACCCTTAAATATCCCAAACCAAAATTGGGAAGAAATATCACTAGATTATATTGAAGGTTTAGCCATGTCAGACAGGAAAGACAAATTCTTGTAGTAGTAGACAGACTCACAAAGTATGCACACTTCCTAGGAATGACGAAATCATATTCAACAAAAGAGATCACCAAGATATTTGGCAAGAATGTCTACAAATTACATGGATTTCCTAAAGTCATTGTTAGTGATAGAGATCCCAAGTTTAAAGGGAATTTTTGGAAGGAGCTTTTCAAACATATTGGAACATACCTCAACATGAGTTCTGCATATGATCTGCAAACAGACGGTCAAACAGAAATTGTCAATAAGTGCTTAGAAGCTTACCTTCGTTTTTATGCAGTAGACAAATAAAATAAGTGGGCTTAGTGGTTACATCTCGCTGAATGGTTGTATAATTCAACTTATCACACTTCCGCAAAGATGACCCCATTTCAAGCTCTGTATGGATATGAATCTCCCAAATGAAAGGATTTGGCCATTTATGAGACAAAAGTTCCAATACTTAAGGAGCAATTAGAAGAAACCCAAAAAACTTTTCAAACATTAAAAGAAATCTAAGTATTACATGAAATTGCATGAAGCAACAGGCCGACTGACACTAAACATAAGAGAATTTCAAGTTGGAGAATGGGTATTTGTTAAACTTCAGCCTTACAAGCAATTATCCCTAAAACAAAAAGGAAAAAACAAATTGGCACCAAAGTTTTATGGACCATATCAGATTAACAAAAAGATCAGCCAAGTAGCATATAGCTTAAGCCTTCCGAACAACAATTGAGTTCACAACGTTTTCCATGTATCTTGTCTTAAAAAGGCATTGGGTAGACACTAATCAACACATACAACGCTTCCGATATTAGATGATGAAGGCAAGTTCATCTTAGAACTAGAAGGAATTGTTACCACCAAGGAAGGGAAGGTGCGATATCAAGTAATTAAAGAATACTTTATCAAGTGGAAGAGTATACCAGAAGAAGAAGCTCCCTGGGAGACAAAATCTTTTTGCCAGAAACACTTGTCGTTATGTATGCTTTGAGGACAAAGCATCTTTTCAAGAGGGAGGCAATGTTACGTAATAAATTAATTATGGAATTGGGGCATGATCAAAGATCATGCCCCTTCTCAAAATGGTGTCCAAGGGCTTATTTACAGTGTTCCACGGGGATGTGTCCCCAAGGGTTGAGTGCACACACCACTCGCACCCCACGTACTCGGGTCGGGGAGTCTACTGGGGGTGCGTTTCCCCACTGACCCTTTATGGGGAGCCTTGGGGAGATGCAAGGGGGTGCGTTTCCCCAATGTGGGGGACGAGACTCCCCAAAAGGGGTGCGTCTGGGCATCCCCCCTCAAAACTTCAGTATCAAGTATATAGTATATGGTAATATACTAGTATGTTTTGCTTTCAATTTAGATTGTAGAATGATGAATGATGGATTTAATTTTAAACCAATGTAGATTGTAAAATGATGAATGATATGGATCAATGTATTTGAATATTTCATTATTGAATCTCATGGTATGGATGAATAATGAGTATGTCATATGAATGATGTATGTATAAAATGAATGATGATGATGGATCAATGCATGTCATTATTTAATTCAATTAGGAATTTAAATTTTGTGTGTGGGTCAAATTTCAATTTTCAATGTATTGGTATCCATATTACTATTAGTCTATTTAATATTTATGCTTTCATTATTGAACAATGAATATGAGCTTGAATTTTATATATATATATATATATATACCTCGACGTCCACCCGCACCCTCGAAATTTCCCTAAAATTTGAGTGTTCTCCCACACGTCCTCCCTGTGCGTCTCCCCGCATCCACGTCTCTCGGCACCGGAGTCTTGGTAGAACATTGCCTATTTAAGCTAGGGCCCTTGTAAAAAAACCATCATTCATTCATTTAAGTATTAATAAAATTATTTCTTTTGTGTACCCTCTGGATTCCCAACATGAGGTGGAGGTACTAAAGTTGTAATTTCAGGGTGGAGAAATTCTGGCTGCCCTAGGCTAGTTCCTTGCTCAGAATTAGCACACTCTGGATTCCCAGTTTTGGGTGGAGTCGCTGAGGAACCTTAGGGTGGAGGCAAATCCCTTGAATCCCTAAAATAAGAAAGGGTGGGGAATTTCATCTTTGGAACCCCTCATTGGCTGAGGGGTGAAGTATTTCCTTTGGAATCCCTGTACAAACCTATGACTGAATACCTATTTGCAGGTGGAGGTGGGGCAAGACCTCTGGAGTTTGGTCAGTACATTGGGACAGGTCCCTATATGCAGGGTGGAGGTGGGGCAAGACCTCTGGAACCCCTGGTAGGTTCATTGGGACAGGTTCCTATATGCAGGGTGGAGGTGGGGCAAGATCTCTGGAACCCCTGGTCAGTACATTGGGACAGGTTCCTATATGCAGGGTGGAGGTGGGACAAGACCTCTGGAGTCCATGGTCTGGAAATTAGGACAGGTTTCACAAGCTAGGGGGTGGCAGCTGCATTGTTGACAGTTTACCAATGGTTAGGAGGAAAAGTATGAACCCTATCCCAATGCCCATTATGAGGTGTTCTATGAATTATGATGCCCGAAATCGTCTAGACAGATCACCACATCAGGGTTACAAATTACAAGTACTTCCTAAATTGCACGAAAGTTTGTATTCATGGACAATGCTCTGCAATTAGGCACTGTGGCTGATTCTGTAGTCATGGACAATGCTGTACAATTGGGCACTGCGACTGATTTTGTAGTCATGAACAATGCTGTACATTTAGGCACTTTGGCTAACTCATATGCCAGCGGCACTGGACAATATTGTTCTTAGGGAGCCTTAAACCTAAGGCAAGACTGGGCCACCAGATACCACGATCTGGCACTTAAAAAGACCTTATGCTATCAGGATAGAACATCACTTATTGCTTCCATTACAATTCATTAGGTTCATAGGAAAACAGCCTGTGTATATTAATTGTGGCTTGCTAGAGCTCTGTAGCTTTGTGCATGCTCTGTTGGGATATACTTATGACAATTCTGTCCCTGGCATCTCCTTGTATCAGCTTTGTTGCTATTATCGCTATTCCTAGCAGTTATTCTTGTATGCCCTCTCTAATGACTGCACAGCTATGGGGTTTCCAATACATACGTACACAGCAGAGAATAGAAACTTATATTGAACTATTTGCTGGACTTTCTTCACAACCAATCAGAGAAACTCTTGACCGTCTCACCAAAATATTTGGGTAGTCTAATCTTTATGTGTTGTTCTATCATGGATCAGCTATAAACTGAGGATAGGTAAACTCACTATGCTAGTCCTGTGTATTCATGATTGACTGTCATTGTGTATTTATATTTGGGCATGATGTTATGAATAATCGTAATGTTGGATAGAATAAGTTGTTACCAGATGTGATGTCATTCATGGTTGAGCATGGTGTCCATTGTCACCATTCACCTTAACATCCAACTTATCAGTTCACTTTGTATTGGCTGTGGTCATGAATATCATTTTAGGGAATTAGATAGAAGTTTGACAACAAGATTATTCACTCGCTGTTGCTTGTTGATTCTTTCTATATTTCTCTTCCACAACCTATAGCCAAACCCTGCATTGTCAGTCAATATGTATTAACATTGGATTGGAACACTGAATAATATGCTACTGTGCTTACATTTAAACAATAGGTATTGCTGATTCATATCCAAATTAGAGAGAATGTCATGGAATAGAGATAAATTCTGAAAGTTGGTATTGTGCTTAGAAATGAAGCTGACAAATATGTCAATGTACAGGATTGCTCCCTTCTAGTTATAAATTATTAGTTATATATACAGACAGAAATATTACCAACTTCTACTTGGATAAATTTTAGTAGGCATTACCTCATACATAACCGGGTACTGCCAGGAAAGATAAATCTTCTAATTACTATACGCCTAAAAGAATAAAGTACTATAAAAGTTCTGTATCTACGTTATTTGCATGATAGAAAGAAAAGTAATTACATGAGAACTTGTACTATGAAGTAAATGATGGAGGATTAAAGATATTTAGCAGTCGATATTATACCTCGTATTTCCCAGATTTTGTCTTCTCTCATTACTCAATGTCTCTGCTCATCATTTTACATTAAGATGACTTACTCTGATCTCAGTTTCAAATGTAGAAGCAACTGTAGATTGGTTATATGTGATACGAAGTCTGCTGTCTAAAACTGCTAGGAGTTCAGCGTATAGTTGCCCTGATGGAGCAGTCTTCAGCAAAATGAATTATGTACTTAGGCTAGACTATAAACTGGTTGGAAGTGTTATTTTCTATCTAAAATTACGGATCAAGTTGTATCATTGGAGATGGAGAAACATCTGACAGTAACCATTCATATTTCATTTCAATCTGTTTTCCTTGGGTGAGCACTTGCATAAGGAAATTGAAGGGAACACTTACGCTATCTCTTTCATATTCCAAGCTTATCTCCTAGGGAGTGGTGTTCGTTCTGTTGTGGTGAGTACAAGCACAATATATCAAATGACTGCAAGTATAACAATGTAGTGTGGCTTTCCCTTGAGGTGCAATATAGGATTTCTTTAGGGGCAGCAGTCAGATGGGGACAAAATGACCAAACTGTAGGGCTCTTGACAGTTCTCTTGCATTGTAACCATCTCTTAGGAACTCAGTCATGACTGTGTCTCTAATTACAAGAGGGATATCTGAGAAAATTTTCAACCTCCCCAATATATATTTCCCAAGTTATGAACTATAGGATGTCACCCTGTTAGGTTAGAGATGATCAACCTTTTTGAACCAAAAAAGAAAAAATGAAGAAAAAATAAAAAAATAAAATAAGAGAAAGGAGAGAGATACATATGTATATGTATGGGGGTGTGCTACACAAGCATCCAAGCAACCCAATGCCATCTAAGGTCCAATGCACCTATCCAAAATGTCCAATTCTTCTTGTTTAATGCAAGGCATTCTCCAAGCAAGTAATATGTTGTCATGGCATCTCCATTGCTCTAAAGAAGAAAGCCACATAAGCTTCTAGTTGAGATTTAGCAAATCAAGAGGATGCCACCTCCACATGTGCATGTCCATCATAGACCAACCAAGGGCTCATCCATACACCACGTACCTTGTAACATATGGTCTGAAACTCCAAGGGTTAAGTTCCCTCTTCCAAGTGCCCATCTCTCCTCCTAGGTAGATATATATTAATTGCCTGTGGGCCCACTTATAATGAGGGCCTACTAATTACTTTGTGCCTTAGTAATAAAGAGGACCCTTCTTGCAATAAGTGACCATTAACTAGCTATTTTGTTGTGCTTATTCAAGGAAGTTGGCCTCATACATCAATAAACTATCCCAAGTAAGGGGGTTATGTTAGGAGTAAGGACCCTAATGAACAATATGGAAATTACGTAAATCATTACTTTTACCATAGTAAATTATAACTAATATGTCCTATGATTTAACAACATAATAATCATGATTCGCTAATCATCTATCACCATTTTATTTCTGGTTATGTTTTGAAAATTTAGAAGATATAGATCTAATTCTTAGTATAACTATCTAAAAATGGGTCAAATGACAAATGAGGATCATTTCTCAAGGTGATGCCCCATCATTTGCATCTAACCACTACACGAAGGAATAAGGACCAACCAAGGAATGCTGCTATCTTAATCATAATCATTTGCGTTCTCTAGAATACTTAATGGCACACCAACCAATTCGAGTTGTGCTTGGTCAAGTCTCTCCTCATCATGTACTGGTGCATTAGTTTTACATCAATTTTATTTTTATGTTTATTTTGTCTCTTTTGCTTGAAATGATGGACTTTGGTCAAAATGGGGCATCAAAACATCTCATTTTTTGAGTGGAATATTCCTCACTGCGTCCCTTGGTGTTCCCCAAGGAGGGGACATGGTTAAACATCCCTTTTGGAGTACTTACATCTTGAAGCACATCCACTACCCTTTGGAGCACATCCCCATGTATTTTTTCTCTTTGAATGTACCAAATAATATGATATTCTCAAATTTGTGTTGACTCAATGCCATCGATAATTGGTTCTTATTAGTGACAATCTCTAGTAGTTTGATATTGCATGGTTATTTTTTCTTCTATCTTATGAATTTCCATATATTCATCAATTTGTTTTTGCTGCCGATCTTCGATAATGTCTTTTCCTATAGTTGATCATATTGCCTTGTTGATGTAAAACCATTCTGCAATGGGACTGTTATGCACCAAAATGGGTAACCCCCAGGAGAAAACTTTTCTCCTATTTTGGACAACCAACTGTGAAAATTCCTTGAAATGCAGCGACTAGAAATTATTCTTCTAATTGGTTAATTATTTAACAATTTATTTTCTATGGCAAACGAAGAATAATTCACACTGCAATTTATTCAGCAATAAAAAATACCGCGGAAGCAAAAAATAGGAACTGAGAAATACTAGCACACACATAAAATTGACACAATTATTTTTGGACAACTGTCCTCGAAAAACCCAATGCGGGAAAACCGGTGCAACAACTGAGTGTTTTATTATTATGCAATAGTGAATGTAGGAATTTATAGGGTAAGTTCCTCAGACAAAACACCAAAGGATACCGCTCACAAACATATCACAGATCAATACACCAGTGTTCTTGACGTGGTTAAAACCCTCAAAGAGAGAAACAATCCACGACCTGAGCCAACGCGGCCACTTCAGGCAATTTATTAATAAAAGAATGAAAATTTACATAAGCTTCTCTCATGAACGGTTACTCTACAAATGACCCTCCATGCTCTTTAAATAGAGATCATGGACCAATCGGGTGTTAAGCCACAGATCAAGTGTCGGTAATACTGAGGAGAGAATGAACCGTCATATCACTTCATGTCTAG
>APFE030848183.1:98255-112903 GCA_000404065.3 Pinus taeda | reverse complement strand
TGCGTGCTTACTTGAAAAAGCTCTTTTTTTCCTACAAAACAAAAACCACAAAACCCAACACGGACATACAAAAAAAAAAACAAACCTTATGGCTTGAAGTTAGCTTTAGCTGGAAACTAAATATTTTCCTCAATGTTTCTGATTTTTCGAGATCACACTAAGGCGCGACAGAAAAGAGGATATGCATGAGAAAAATCCTTCCTTTTTGTTTCTGATTTGCTTAGATCGCACATAGTCGTGGGACAAAGAGCAGACGCATAAATGAAATGTATAGATCTGGTAATAAATAACAGAGAGCTAAATAAACCGAAATAAACAAAGAGATGAATAGTTAGAACTGCAAATAAAGACTATATATCTCTAGATCTTTAAAATGACGTAACTAGGGCTACCGGAAACCTTTTCGCGTGAAACAAAAGGGGTTCCTCACTGGAACAAATGCTCCTAACACAATAGAGTTGTCCTCTCGACCCGAAAGCAGTCAGAAACAGTAGATCTAGGAAACAACAGTTGGATGCAGTTGTACTGACTTCAGATTTGGATCGCCAACGGATGCGGCCCTCAAATAGCTCTGATACCATGTACGAATTTACAGGGTAAGTTCCTCAGACAAAACACCAAAGGACACCGCTCACAAACAGATCACAGATCAATACACCAGTATTCTTGACGTGGTTAAAACCCTCAAAGAGGGAAACAGTCCACAGCTTGAACCAATGCAGCCACTTCAGGCAATTTATTAATAAGAGAATGAAAATTTACATAAGCTTCTCTCATGAACGGTTACCCTACAAATGACCCTCCATGCTCTTTAAATAGAGATCATGGACCAATCAGGTGTTAAGCCACAAATCAAGTGTCGGTAATACCGAGGAGAGAATGAACTGTCGGATCAGTTCATGTCTAGAACATATCGTGACCGTCGGATTGTAAGTTACAAAAGTACATAGTAAAAAAACACACTTTACCTAATTCTACACTAGACCAAGTTATACTTAACTATTTCCTTTGTGTTGGAATATCTTAACAGTGAATTCTGAGTACATTAAATTTGGATGCCCTACTAGCTATCCAATCTGATAGAAATACTGGCAAAATCAACCGAGGGAAATTACCCTCTTCTCCAAGCAATCCCGACACAAACTGACAACTCCAAGTAAGTTGTCCAAACCCTCTATGCAGGTTTCTGCGTCACCTCTGCGCAACCTGTCACATGCCCATCCTGAAACTACTGCTACTCAAGCTGTCCTGCCTGTTGATGCTCTAGAAACGATCCTGGCCTTCTGGAAATCTTCCTAGCCTTTGGCAATTGAATCCTTCTCCAACTTTAGCTAAATCGAACTGCCTCTTTGAGGCTATGTCAGGCCTTGCACAACCTCTTGGAGAAATAAATTCGACCTTCTCTCTTCGCATCTTCGGAACTGGAAAACTTTCTCCGGATCACTGACTCTGCCTCTCTCTAGCTCAACGTCTCCTCTCTGGCTCGAACTCTATTACTAGCTAGCTCTAACTTCCCAAGGAACTCACATTGTTGGCTCTCTCTTGTGTATTTCTCCATCTACCCATCAACCTCTTCTTATAATCTTCAATTGAGACTCCAACGACCAAGTTTAAAACTTAATTGATGGCTGAGATCATCTCCAAGTTGATCAATGTGAATTAATAGAGGATTCTCACATTTCTCAATTAATTACTATTAATTAACCATTTTTCCTAAGACTTAGGAAAAATTTAAATGATGGTCAATTAATTTAATTGAACTATCTCTAGGTGGAATTTCTAGAAACGATTTCTGGATTTTGGAGAACTCTTGTATTTTAGCCTCTCCACAAAGTTTTGAGACTAGAACACCATCCGATGCTACAAAAACTAACACTCTCTCTTAGTGAGGAAGGCATTCTCCAATTGTCTCCATAAGATTCTCCATACACGTCGCTGATGTTTGACAACTGTAGCTGCCTGCCACTATCCATCAACAATTGTGCAACTCTAATAATGCTGCATCTGTGCTGCTACTGACACTGCACTGTGCAACCTGTACTGCTGCCAAATCTGCATTTGCACTGCAACTGACATCCTTCTCATTGTTGTTGCTACCGCTGTAACTGAGAAGCATCCAAAATACTGAATCAGTTGTCTCTATGCTATTGTCTTCTGAGTCTCTGACTGCTACTATCCTCTGCACTGTCCACTGGGAAATTTGCACTACAATTGACTCTACATTGTGCCTCTTGCATTGCTATCAACATTGCTTTGCGCTCCTTAGTATCTGATTGCAACTAGTCTACAACTCACTCTGGTACTCACTGCATCAATTGACATTGATCTTCTTGCTACTGATACTGTGGTTCTCTGTAGCAAGGTAATGATCGAAGGAGAAAACACCATCCAATGCTTACCTTGATGGACCCTACTCGAAATCGACGCAACTCTGGGACTAAAGCTCTACATCTCGCCACCTCACTTGTGGAGGTATAGTTGCAAACATGGCAAAATATTCCTCTTGCCTAGAGGGAAGGTTATCAATTTTTGTTGATGCAGTTGCCTGATCCTGCTTCTCCTTCTTGTCCTTTTCCTTTGAGGACACTAAGTACTGTAGTGGCCGAACTCGCCACATTTGAAATACTTGATCTTTGATAGATCCTTCTTCTTCTTCTTCTCTCCTGCAAGCCTTGTCCCTGACTGGGACCTTTTGCTTTCCCTTTTGATGCAAGGGCCGCATTATCTTCCTCCTTCGCACCCTTCGATCCTTTGTTGCTGATGGAGCACTTTACTAGAGCTCGCGTCATTTCCTCCTGTGAGAGATTAGGCTACATATAGTCCCACCTTGATGCAAATTTATGAAGGAACAAAATGAAATATAGATATAAAAAAAAACACAAAGATATAGTGAAAATATAATTTCTATTCATTAATAACAAAGTACCAGAAACTGTTTACATGCAGAATGAAAATAAACTAGCTCAGGCGATGGTAGCTTATCTTTGAGAAGAGATGTGGCGGCTACATGCCTTTTGAACTATCAACATTGCTCTGCGCTCCTTAGTATCTGATTGCAACTAGTCTACAACTCACTCTGGTACTCACTGCATCAATTGACATTGATCTTCTTGCTACTGATACTGTGGTTCTCTGTAGCAAGGTAATGATCGAAGGAGAAAACACCATCCAATGCTTACCTTGATGGACCCTACTCGAAATCGACGCAACTCTGGGACTAAAGCTCTACATCTCGCCACCTCACTTGTGGAGGTATAGCTGCAAACATGGCAAAATATTCCTCTTGCCTAGAGGGAAGGTTATCAATTTTTGTTGATGTAGTTGCCTGATCCTGCTTCTCCTTCTTGTCCCTTTCCTTTGAGGACACTGAGTATTGTAGTGGCCGAACTCGCCACATTTGAAATACTTGATCTTTGATAGATCCTTCTTCTTCTTCTTCTCTCCTGCAAGCCTTGTCCCTGACTGGGACCTTTTGCTTTCCCTTTTGATGCAAGGTCCGCATTGTCTTCCTCCTTCACACCCTTCGATCCTTTGCTGCTGATGGAGCACTTTACTAGAGCTCACGTCATTTCCTCCTGTGAGAGATTAGGCTACATTTAGTCCCACCTTGATGCAAATTTATGAAGGAACAAAATGAAATATAGATATAAACAAAAACCCAAAGATATAGTGAAAATATAATTTCTATTCATTAATAACAAAGTACCAGAAACTGTTTACATGCAGAATGAAAATAAACTAGCTCAGATGATGGTAGCTTATCTTTGAGAAGAGATGTGGCGGCTACATGCCTTCTGAACTATGTTACAATGAGTCTCAAAGGCCTATTTCTTATTGATAAACAATGGAAAACCATAAACATCCAAAAACCTAACCCTAGGAGATGAAGCACCAAAAGTCTGTGGGCCTGGTTGAGGTAAATTGGTACATCAATTTGCCGGGGTTGTAACTTTGGCATATGATCTCCATTTGACACGTACAGTACCTCGTTAGAGAGATCTATTTGAAGACTACAACTTTCGACTACAAATACTTGCCGTTGGTCACGAGTTTCCTTGTTTAAAAAAAAAAAAAAACATAATTTAGGGCCTCAAAACGGCTTTGGAAGTTAAGGACCCGAAAAAATGCAAAAAATAGTAAATTGTGCTACAATGAAAAAAACTGAAAGAAACAATGGTGGGGATCCAAGTGGAATAGGCGAGTGGCCACCAATACCCCCTTGGATTAGTCCTCTTCCCTTAGGGAGCAATGGTCCCCATTGTGTTGAGTGCCTCACTGAGATGGGGAAACTTCTGCTGAACTTGGTCCTTGGTGAGCCACTTGCCTTGGTGCAGGAGTTGGCCAACTTTGACAACCCGATACAGTTGGATCTTCGCTGGTGAGTGTTCTTGATCTGCATGTCCATGATCCGATCAGTTGTGGCCTGTTCTATGAAGTCTGGGTTTAGCTTTGTTGGTGTTAGCTATTCTGCAATGTTTGATGTGTCCAACAATGGTGGGAATTATGGTCGAAGGCGGTCTACATTGAACGCTGGGTGCAAGCCAATGAATGGGGGAATGCTGAGCTCAAAAGAATTGTATCCCACAACCTTGGTGATGGTGTAAGGCTTGTATTGAGTGGTATGAGCTTCCGATGGGCTCCAACAAGGCATTCTTTTTGCAAATGCAACTAGACTTTGTCACCCACCTGAAACATGTGTGGCACCTGATGCTAATCATGTTGCTGCTTGTACTTGGCATTGGATTCATCCAAGATTTCATGCACCTGTTGGCGGATGTGTTCAATAAACCGGGTTGTTTTATCAGCCTCAGATTGTACATGTGTGGGTTTTGTCTTTGTAGTTGCATGAGGCATGACAACATCAATCAAACACAATGGTTGAAATCCCAGACTCACTAAAAAAGGATTGCGGCCTATTGAGCTATGGAGTGCTCTGTTATAACTGTGCTGCACATAAGGAAGGCTTTCATTCTAGGTTTGTGGATGCTTGGAGTTGTACATGTGTAGTATGTGTAATATCATCCCATTGATGACCTTTGTTTGGCCATCACTTTGGGGATTGAATGCGGTCAACTTGGTGAGCTTGGTGTCCAATAATGCCTAGAGGCTTGACCAAAATGTGTTTAGGAACTTGCTATCCTGATTTGATATAATGGTCTGCGGGATTCCAAAATGTACCTATTGTCACATAGAATGTTTAGGCACCGCGAGAACTAGTTCGAAACCAACCAGTTTGGGAGACACAATCAAGCAACCAAGTACTTGTTTCAGATTTAACAAGACTTATAGGATTCGATTAGATTTAAACAATTGATACCAGTGCCTTATGGAGTCAACTATCTTGCTAGGAAATTTAGGACCAAATAATTGATGAGCAACTGCTGCTTGGATGAATAACTATCTTGTATGAAATGCCGATCTTAAACTAATGTGAAATGCAAGAATCTTGATTAATTTCATTGAGCCTTATTCACCACTACGTGTCAACGACCCATAGCAGTACACCCCCTTTTTGCGCAGAAAGGATAGCGCCAGATTGATGTGTTCATGCCGTACAACTATCATCATCAGCTTGACTTCCAAGATGCTCTGTAAACCCTTTCTGCATGTGTATAATGTAAATGATCTCAACAGATCCCTGTCATGTATGTAACGACCTAGGTAAACCTACTTTTCTAGTGATGATCTCCATTCCGGGAGGTTTTTTGTCTCATCGATCCATTTTCGGATGGTCCACAGAGTTTTCCTTCAGTCTTACCCCAAAGCTCGAATAGATTTTGTCCCTAGGATCTTAGGCGAGTCCTAGTGTTCTAAATCGAGTTTATGTAAAATTAATTTGGGAATAATCCTAACTATTTGGTTAGGCTATTTTATTACAAATTGCTTGGTATGCTGGATTATATTTGTGTCACAGAAATGGGTAGTCTGTGAGGGTCTATTACAAATGGGTTTTCCCCCTTATGATGTAAAAAATATGAAAATCATGATGTAAAGTGTCTTGAAGGTTGGAAAAATAAATTATCCCCTCATAGGTTAATTAATTAATTTTTCTGGCAAAAAAAATTAATTAAAATCCTAAGCTAAAAATTTAATTAATTCTAGGTCCTAGATAAATTTAAATTCTTCAAAGGAAAAATTCGTCGGTTCTTAAAAAATTAAACTTTAAAAGGTCTTGGGACTAAGGTAAATTAATTATTTTGATAAATTTTAAACTTTTGATCCTTGGGGGTTAAGTCAAAGTCAAAATTTCGGGGAAATTAACTCAAAAATTTAATTTTTGAGTTAATTAAAATGCATTTAATTGAAGATTCGAATTTCCTCAAGAATTAAATATTTCGACTTTTGAGATTGAAAGTAATTTTAATCTTCATCAACGGTCAAGATTGCTTTGACGAGGATCACTTGAACTAGCCGTTGGAGGATTTTTCTTTAAATAGGAAGTCATTTGACAGTTGATCTATTCAACCTTTGAGTCGTGTGCTTAACAAGAAGCTTTTGTGTAATCTTTTTATGGATAATAAAGAAAGACTTTGGGGTTAAGTTTTGCTGGTGTTACTCTTCATGGGAATGCTGTAAGATGTTTTTTATTCCATGCATAATTTTTCTTAAAGCCATTGATGATAACTTTTGAAGAGTGATTTGAGTACAAGTATCTTTCTCAGTTGTTGGGGTTTGAATAATAATTTAAATTTTGAATGTAATAGCAAGTATCTCTATTTGTTTAAGTTTTATTATTATTTTCTCGCTTTATTTTTAATGGCTGGATTGAGTTTTGCAGGGAAATCTTGAGTTAGATCCTCTAGCGTTAGGGGAAGTTTTCAGTTGGACCAACCAACTCCCGATCTGTGTTTTCTGAAGAGGCTAGCGAAATTAATCCCGTGCTTATCTTAAGATTTTTTGCTTTATTGATGCATGAGGGTTTCCGGTTAGCACCTTCAAAATTTAAAAATCTTTTAATTTGTGTGCAGCATAATGATAGATCTCGTTGATTAGAGCCTGCAATTTGTAAATTTTGTAATTATTTTTCTAACGTGGGTTTTTTTGGGTTTTAGTTTTTATCATTGTATATATCATTTGGGTGTTTTATTGTTGTTGTGCAGCTACAGATATGAGGAAGAAATTTGTGTAGAGTCCAGATTTAGGCCCTAGAGTGTAAGATCTAGATCTTTGGGGTTTATCAACATAATTTTTTAGGGATATTATTCAAATTTTTTGCAGTCCAAGGGTCCTAAATTTCTTGGATCTGGAAATTTTCACAAAGGGTTTTGAGTTAACACCTCTTCTAAAATTTAAAAATTTAATTTTCCTGTGTGGAAAATTGATAAATCTGGCTATTGAGAGTCTTAGATTATCAGATCTGGGAGCGGAGTTGGACTCATACTCCTCAGATCTGGGAGCGGAGTTGGACTCATACTCCTCAGATCTGATAGATCTACCATTTTTGTGCATAGATCTGTAATTTCTTTTGGTTGTCTGACTTGGGTTTTTGGGGTTTTATTTATTTTGTATTTCTAGGTTCTGGTTTTTTTTTTGTTATTTTTGTCATTTCATTTTTATAATTTTGAGTATGATTTTTTTTTTTTTATTATTAATTATTTTTTTTAATCTTCATTCAAAAAATATTTAAAAACATTAAAAATCTAATTAAAAATTTCAAAATTTTTTGGTGAATTTGATTGTTAATGAAATAAATCGAAACCGGAGCTTAAGCCCTCACATTTAAAATTTGTTATTTTTTATGTGGCCTATCGCCCATAAAAATTTAAATTTAGTTAAGTACTTTTGAGTTTTTTTATTTTATTTTATTTGTTTCGTCACATTAAAAAATTTAATTGCCACATTAAACTTTGTTTTATAAGCTTAGCGCATTAAACTTACCTAAGGGATAATTAAATTCTAATTTAAGTTCCTTGGTGTCTTTTGTGTTAAGTGTAAAATTTAAAATTTTGTGGTAGTGATTTCTCTATTGTCAAATGCGATTAATGTTTTAAAATCATTGACTATAGGAGAAAGAGAATTAATTCTAGATCTGGGTTATTAAAGAAAATCATTTTTAATCCAGAATCATTGCTTAGCAGTTAATTTTCATAATTTTTCATGGGATTTAGTTGCTAGAATATATCGCAGTTTTGAGCATTCACATTTAATCATTTATGACTATCACTATTGGTCACATTTATAAATTGCTCTAGATAACTTATTTCTGTTTAGTTTTATGGTTAGTTGAATGTAAAGGCACTGGTCTATAATTATTTTTTTCTTGTGGTTGTGTCTTATTTTAATCTATCCATCTCAGTTGATCAAGATTTGTTCTCATTTGTCAAGTTGTCCATCTTTAAGTCTCCTAGAGCCTGTGTTCCACAAACTATTATCATTCATTCACTTTAGGGACTACCTCCCTTGACTTGTTTAGGAGAGAGTCTAAACAGTGTAAGGATTAGAGTGACAACCCTTACTCTGAGTGTTGTCGCGGTGTCTAGACACTTTGTGCTACAAGAAGTCTGATTTCTATCCTTTCTATATTGAGCTTGATTTCATAGTAAGTGGTAGAGAAAAGATAAGGTGAAACACGCTAAGGTGTGATTAACGATACTTCTTCTGAAAAATCTAACATGCCTCTAACGACTACAAGGTCACTGTTTGAAGTATTATTAAAAGAAGACTTCTCAAACAAAGATGGATGGGTACCTATCTTTCTGTTGACCAAGCTTATGCTTGGAAGTAAATTTTTATTATGCAAGGCTAACCTAATATGCAAATGCACGAGACGATTAGAAAATGGAGCGAGATGGAGCTAAATTCAAGGATTGAAAGCGCTTATGTGACGATCTATTTCTGAGTTATAAGTCAAAGCCTTTAATCACCCAAATAAATGTTCACTTCACTAGACAAGATAAACTTTTCAGCAACATGCTAAAAATATCACGATATAATCCACAAGCTTATCACTTCAATTTATCTAGATTCTTTCCAATGCAATTATAGCTCAAAGAGAACAAAAACCTCTTCCCAATTCTTTGATATCAATGCCAATTATATAGATGCTCAAAAGAAATACTCAGTTTAGGAAACAAAAGATATGCAATTTACCACAATTCCATGAAAGAGTATTTAACAATTACTTGAAAAATTCTCAAAAAATAATACACAATAAATATCCAAAAATTCAAGTAATTAAACCACGCTTAGAGCTACTTTAATGACAAGCAATCTCAATAGATGTCAAGTATAAAAATTGTTCAAAAACCTTTAGCATGCAAAAGACTTAAGCAATTAAATTGCGAAAATGATTACTATGAAGGACCATGAAATTCAGATGCTAAACACTTCAAACAATTCAGAATTAAAATGATTTTCCTAAAGTGTTCCAATCCAAAAAAATTTCTTATTTTCCTATAGTCAAACTTTAGAGATGATTTAACAATTATTTAAACATGTCTCAACTATAGATAATTTTTCTTTTTTCTAAACCACAAAATTTTCCTTTTATAAATTTAATGTCCCAAACCACTAATACAAAAACCCCAAGAAGGAACTTTATATAAAAAAATTAATTATTCCTTCGACAAATTTAATGTGATAAAGTTCATGAATGAAAAAAAGTTTTTAATGTGGCGAATGTAAAAATCGAAAAGGGACTATTAAAATTTTTAATGGGCCAAAAGGCCACATAAAAATTTAAATTTTGAAATTTGGAAACCTTTGAGTTTTTTTTTTTTTTTTTAAAGATTTAAAAAAAAAAAAAATCGAAATTTTAAATTTTTTGGTTTGTTAAAAAAGAAAACCAAACAAAAATCAAAATGAAATTAAAATTAAAGTTTTTTTCTCGATTTCTTTTAAAAAAAATCAATGTCACACTTAGGAAAAAATAAAAAAAATCGTGAGGCTTGGAAGGGAAAAACAGCTAAGCAAAGATAAAAAAAATGAAAACAAAGAGTAGGGTGTTAGGGTTAAGAGAAGGGAGCGACGACAGAAAAGAAGAAGTCTTGATGCAGGTCAAGGGAGGAGCTCGGGCATCACTGGATGGAGCGACGAGCCAAGAGGAAGGCGGAGAAGCAGCGAGCAGGGATGGTAAGGCACGCGGGTTTAAGGAGAAGCCGCGGTGTGAGAGGAAGAGCAAGGAGCGGGAAGAGGGATGCAAAGCAGGAAAAGACGTAGGTTGAAGGTGAATGGGATGGAGTTGGAGCTCACACGAAATAAGAAATTGATGCAAAGGAAGGGATAGAAAAGAGGGCAGCACGCAGGGAAGAAAGGAGGCTCTAGGGTTGGCAACACAGTAAGGAAATGGAGAAACGCTAATAGGGAAGAGAAGGGTTTGCAGGTTGAGGAATGAGGAAGAGGAGTTGCGTGCTGGCAACAAGGAGGAATCCACGTAGAGCAACAATGAAGAGTTATTGTGAAGGAAAATAAGAGTGTAGAAGAGAGAAAGGCTCCCGCAGGCCTGAGATAGCTGCGAGCAGAGAAAAGAAAAAAGCAGAGGGAGAAGGAAAAAAAACGCAGGCAGAGGGGAAAGCGACAAAGACAGGTTTTTAACAAGTTGATTTTCTACTTAACAAAATTGATGAAACGCTTCTCAAAATTTTGGTGATTACTGCAAAGAATTCAAGGGTGAATTCACCAAAGAATCAACACCCAAAAATTTTAAAACCTTCAAGGGGTTTGCGTCCTTAAAAATTTTGTTCAACCATATGAAAAAGGAAGAGCTTATCTCTACAAAGTAAACTTAATTCGTCCTTATAAAATTGGTATTGAGGCCAAACCTTGCTCTCCAGGGTTTAGATCTGGCTTCAAATTAAATTTTTCCTTCAGATCCGCACATGCAAAACAAGAACAAAAAATACCCAGATCCTGAATATATAAAAATGAATAAAATCCCAGAAACCCAAGTTAGAAAATTTTCAGATCTATAAATATATACAGATCTATGCACAAAGGTTGCAAATCTATTAGATCTGAGGAGTTGAATCCAACTCCGCTCCCAGATATGATAATCTAAGGCTCTTACTAGCTAGATTTATCAATTTCTCCATAAAATATTTTAAAGATTTTGGTTTTTTTAGAGAGGTACTAGCTCAAAAACACCCTGTAGAAAAAATAATCATTAGATAAATCCTTAAGCTTATATGAGGTTGTCTCTTCAAAAAATATGTGTTGAGAGTTGGTTGGTCCAACCAAGGACTATCCCCAAACACTCAATGAAAACCTTAGAGATGTTCTGCAAATGCTAGATCAACCAACAAACCAAGTAGAGAAATAGAATAACTATAAAATTTTGAAATAAAGATACATGCTAATTCAATCAAAATTAAAAAATGTTACCCTAGATCCAATAAACAAAATAAGATATTGGTATTTAGATTATTCTAAGAGAGCTATTGATTGATAGTTTTCACATAATATTAAGCATAAATTAAAACAATGTTACCACAGATTCATGAAGAGGAACACCATCGCAAGTTGAAACTCCAAAGACTTTTGCATTTATTCCAGAAAATATACAAGAGAGCTTGAGGGCTTATTACACGATTCAAAGATCAGATGAAAAATAGATTGACAACGACATCTAATTTATAGATAAATTCCTTAACGGCTAGTTGGCTTGATCCCTGTCATATTAATCTCGACCGTTCATAAAGATTTAATTAACCTTTAATCATCATTGTCAAAATTATTTATTTTTTGAGGAAAAATCTAATTTTTCATTTAATTGATTCTTAATTAACTCAAAATTAATTATTTTGAGTTAATTTCCTCAAAAAGTTGACTTTGACTTAATCACCAAGTGCCAAGGGTCCGAAATTTCTTGATTTTTTCAATATTCCATTGGCCTAGGACCTCCAAAAATTAATTTATTTAAAACCCACGAATTTTACCTTAGGAGAATTTAACTTTACCCAGGATTCAAAATTAATTAAATTTTTGGCTTAGGATTTTAATTTAATTTTGACAGAGAATTTAATTAATTGACTTATGAGGGGATTAATAATTTTTCCAACCCTCTGATATTTAGTCATGTTGTTTAATTACGAGAGAACATACACTAAATATTTTTTACATGAAGATTTTCAATTTAATACATGAAGGGGGAACACCCGTTCGTTATAAACCGTCAAATATCTACCCAATTTTGCGACTCAAAATATGATCTAGTAGACCAAGTAATTTGTAATAAAATAATCTAACCAATCCCAAATGACTTTTACGAGGACTCAATAAAAGACACTAGGACTCACTTAATATTTTGACGACAAAATCCACCCTAGCTTTGGGGTGAGGCTGGAGGGAAAAACTCTGTTGATCATTTGTGTCTAGAGACAGATGAATTAGTGAGACAAAAAACCTCCTAGGATAGAAATCGTCACCAAAATACTATGCTTACCTAGGTTGTTACATACATGATCGTCTTCCTAAGATCATTTACATTATAACCATGCAGAATGAGTTTACATTTTTGACAAACTGTCGACTGATGATGAAATCTGAATGATGTGAACACTTGAACATGATAGATCTCTTTTGTGAAACAAAGGGTGTACTGCTATGGGGTCGTTGACACATAGTGGTCAACAGTGTCCATACTCTTTCAAAGAAGAGTTTGGTAGTGTCCTTTGCTGTGATGCTCTTCTTGCAAGCCCCCAATATAGCCATCTTAGAAAATTTGTCCACGACCACAAATATAGTCATTACCATGCTTGGTAGAAGGGAGGCTTGATAGATAGTCCATGGAGATGGATTCCCAGGGTTGGCTAGGAGTAGGCAGAGGAGTGCACAGGCTTTGCTTCTTGATGGTTGGCTTGGAGTTGGCATAGGCAGTGTAGGATTTGATATATTTTCCAACGTCCTACCGGAGTTTTGGCCAATAAAAATACTTCTGTAGTACAACCACAATTTTCTCCACACCAAAGTGTCCTGCGACCCGGACTGTAGTGCGCCTCCCAAATCAGCTTGGCATGTTCACTTGAAGGAACACAAAGGTGGCCCAGGTAGCATAATAATGTGCCTTGGAGGTGGAAATATGGAACTTGCTAGTCATCCACTAGCATCTGGTATGTGGTGGCGAAGTTTGGATCATTCTTGTACAACTGCGGTCATCTGAAGGTCTCGTGGCCACAAGAGTTGAGAACAGTAGTCAGTGCTGCAATTGGGGGCCGACAGAGTCAATCTGCAACAAGATTGGTGTTGCCCTTCTTGTATTTAATGTTCAAGTGGGATTGTTGCATATATGTAAACCACTTTTGATGCAGATCGTTCTACAACTTACCTTTTGTTTGGATAAACTGAAGAGGTTGGTGATGTGTGTGGTGGATCGTCTCCTTCCCTAGAATGTAATGTTTCCATTGCTGACATGCCTACACGATATAATACATCTCTTTATCATAGGTGGGGTATTTCCGAATTGTATCAAAAAGTGTCTTAGTTTAATAGGCTACTGAATGCCCTTGTTAGGTGAGAACTGGACCAATAGCATAGTCGGAGATGTTTGTCTTAATTTCAAATAGTTGTTGCAAGTCTAACAATGTGAGTACAGGTGCAGATCAAAGATGGTGTTTTAGCTCAACAAATGCCTTCTGTTGGGACTTGGATCAGAAAAATATTGCTTTCGCTCCATCCTTGGTAACTTGACTCAAAGGCCAAGTGATATGAGAGCATCTTGTTATCACTTAGAAATATCCTCTTGGCTGTGAAAGAGGAAGTCCTAAGGTAACATTTTCAAACCAGGCTTGCAGATTGAAGGCTAACCCCTTCAATCCAGAGAGGGCTCTCTTTGACAACCTAATCACTAAGCTTAGCAACTGGTTGTGTCTTCAAGCAATGGCTAGATCTTCAGTAGGGTTTTGGATTTTGAGTGTGGTGGTTGGGATGAAACAAGTAATCTTTTGGGCAATGGAGTCAATCAATCTAGTTTCAGATGTAGACACTAAGATATTGACTGTATGAATCAAGAGGGACAAAGGCAGGGTAGATGACAAACCATAGACATGTCAAACATCATTTGAATGGTAGTAGATAAAGAAAAAAATTAGTGTTCCACGGGGACTCGCCCCCCCCCCCGCAAGGGGTCTAGTTTCCTCGCTCCCCCGCGCTCCGGGGACTTGGGGACGAGTAGGGGACGTTTCCCCACGCTCCCAAAATGGAGGAAACTCAGGGGGACGTGCCAGGGAAACGTTTCCCTTCCCTGAGAGGACGTTTCCCCACGCTCCCAAAAAAATGGCCTTGCTTATAGTTTATGATTTAATAGACCTAGAGTGGTACAAAGCTATTCATGTTTTGTATGGGGATAACGTCTTGTGCTGTCTTTTGGTTTCAACAAGCGTTATTTTAGAGGGTCAGTATCATGGAAATTTGCTGGACCATATAGCACGTACATGAATTTTCCCTTTTAAAACTTCTCCTTTTTTCTCAAGTGATGGCTAGATTACAGTGGGGAGATAACTGGAGTGACAGGCAAAGAATATGAGACATTCAGTTTGTGTTTTTAATTTGCATGACATTTGACATACAAACTATGGAAGCAACGCGTATGTCATGTGGGAAATAATTGGGTGGACTATAGACTAACATGCGTTTACTGCAAGCATGACAAAATACTATGGGCAACAAGAAATCTCAGGAACTGTCGTTATATATGAATTTATACAGTTACAAAA
>APFE030848183.1:48610-95438 GCA_000404065.3 Pinus taeda | reverse complement strand
ATTAATTTAAAAAAAATAAAAACTAATGTGTAAAGATTAAATGTACATACTAAATTGAATTTTTAAATGATTCAAGGGACAACCATAAAAATTTAAAACCAAAACTAAAAGCCACCCAAATCATATTGATGTTCATACCAGAAAAAAGGCAAAAGCCTAAAGTAGTACATAATTCAAAATGCCCAAGTGCTAAAATATAGCAACAAAAATACAAAGCTTAAGATGATCATAGAGTACGATCTTCAACGTCAAGGAGATCCATATAGGCTTGAGCCTCACTTGGTACTGGATCAACATCATCATCAGATGCAATAATGTCATCTAAAGGTATGCCACCCAATCCTGCATTTGGTAAAGGATTGTCATCATCATCGTCAATTTGGGCAACATCTTCAACATTCACATCCCATCGTGCAACAGGGCCTTCTAAATATTCATGTAGCTTCCTTGAACAAAGTTGAAGACTACTATGCACATAAACAAGTTTCTCTTCTCCACCATCCAAGGGTTTTCTTTTGAACATAACGCTTGATGTCCCTCTTTGCATCTTGGGTGAATGCAAGAGGGCTTAATGTACCAAAATCAATAAATTGCTCCCGTATCACACTTGCTTCATCAACAATATACATCTTAGTTATAGGAACAAGAAACCATTGCTTTACCTCTTCATCATCAAGAGGAAAAATTCTATTTGTTCTTTCCATATACCACTTTGGATTAAGGGCATATGCAGCCATGTGAAGGGAGGTATTGAGTTTAATCCATCTTTTCTCTATCAGCATGTGGATTTCATGGAAAAACTCCAAAGAAGGGTTTCTTTGGCAAATGATGTGCTTTACCTTGCCCACCATGGTATCAATACATTCATATATTTCTCTAAGAGCAGGGGAATCTGAATCAACATACATGATCAACTCCACAATTGGAGCTGTGAAAGAGACAACATATCTACAATCAACCCACCAATCCTCATTAAGAAGCATTTCTCTTATCTTCCTCGCTTGAGGTGACTTAGACTCGTTCCATGCATTCCACTTTGAAGAAACAATAATGGCTTGTAAAGATGCATAGACCTCAACCATGCACTCAAGCAAAATAAAGTATGTGGCATATCTTGTTTCTGCAGGTTTTAAAAAATGCTTCTTTGAATACATCCTATAAATTGCCAAGGAAGCATGGTAGTTGCAGATGAACATTTGTGCCTCCCTCTCATTTGAAATGATTTTTGCAATCCATTGTATTTTACCAATGTCTTTCAAGAGATTGTTAAGGGCATGTACATAACAAGGAGTCCAAACGATATGCTTATATCGACTTTGAATTGTCAATCCCACTTCTCTACAAATAGGTGATGCATTTGTGATGACATGTACCGCATTTGAAGGACCAACCTCATCAATTGCATCCTTCAACATTTAAACTTGAAAGTAGCATCTGTAGTTTTTCCACTACAATCAATTGCTTTTAAAAAATAAGGCCCTGCTGGTGATGTGACAATAACATTCAACAGAGGTCTTTGTTGAATATTTGTCCAACCATCCATGACAATTGAACAACCTGATTGAACCCAAGATTGTTTGAGGTCCTCCATAAGTCCATGCATTCTTGTCACCCCTCTATCTAACAATGAAGTCCTCATTTTGTTATAACCTGGGGGTGCATATCCCGTCCTTGCAGTTATGATTTTTCTCACCATTTGTTTATAGTATGGTGAATGAGTGGCATTAAATGAAATTCCATTTGCCATAAAAACATCTACTATGGCATCATTTGCTTCATCCATATGCATGACATTGTACATCTTTTGAATGGATTCACTTACATTAGTTCTCCTATAACTAGAACCCCCTTGAGTAATCTCAATTTGGATGTGACTTTGTTTATTCATACATTGGGATGAATCTTCATGTCTACCTCTCTTATTAGGAGATTCAATGCTACTATCACATTCATTACTTCCATTATATTTCATGGGAAACCTAGTCATCTCCATTCTTTGTTCAAGGCTGCATGTGCAACCCTTCATTCCTAACCCAGGTATGCCCAAAAGATGATGCCATACTCTTGTATAACTACTCTTAAAGACATGATCACACAAAGTGCATTTCCATTTCTCACATCCCCCACTAGTTTTTGTCTTGTTCTGTGTTATCTTTTTTCATGAACTTCATTAAGGTCTTCTTGGAAATGTTGTTCGATGGTTTTTGGGTACGTACTGTTGTCTTTACATGCTGTTCTTAAACTTATGGAGCTTGTGGATGTAATGGGGGTCTCATCTTGCTGTTGTTGTCACCACATTCATTGCCAAACCCTCTATCCAAACAAAATTAGAAGTAGAATAGAGAACTAGATTTTAAAATGTACATATATGACTGAAGATTCATAATACTAATATTTAATTTGCAATGATTTTTCGAAATAATTGAAATTAACATGTCAATAATCAATTGTGATTTATGTTAATCCATTAAAATGGAAATTTCAAATAAACTTTAAAGAAACAATTGTCAATAATCAATAACAACATCCTAATTTTACTTTCACAAATTGAATACAATGACAAAAACTCTTAAATCATCCATCGATGCTTTTGAAAATGAAAATTATGACTGGCTACTTTTAAAGTAGAAATCGTAAACTTTTCAAGATAAATTATAAATATTAAAAAGTATCGCAAAAGTAGTCAACTGCTGGAAGAAAAAAAATTTACAGCCACTTCTCAAAACTCGGTAGGAAATTTAAATTTTTAAAACAACTCAATGGAAGCAGTCAAGATGTTAGAGGTGATATATAAGGAAAGCTGATCAAAAGCAAGTATCAATTGGCACAAAGAAGTTTCATAATCCATCATACACATTCTTTGGCTCGAATTGGCTGACCTTCTGAGCCAAATTATCAGTGCATGATATTGACTTTTAATATCTCTTTTTAAGAAAGACGAAATTGTTTATTTTTGCAGCGACTGTTCCTCTTTGGCAAGTAATATAAGATGGTTAAAATTACAATTTTAATAATGAAATTCCAATTGGAAATGAATCTCTAAACGTGATTATGATTGGAATTTCCATACAACAATTTTTAATTTTTTAGCCACCAGAAGTTGTAATTTTAATAATCCACGAACCAATAAATATTAAATTCCAACATTTGAGAAACCAGTTCAAAATAAGATGTGTTAGAATACGGTAATAGCGTACTCCAAGAAAGCCAATGAAGAGTTGAAGTTTCAGAAAGGATTGTCTGTCAAAAGCACTAAGAAAAAACTTGGATATGAAAGGAGGAAAATTCCATGAAAACATTAACTAAATGGTAAGTCACTGTATAAGGCCGCCTCATCACCATTTCCTCACTGTACCATTAACGCACAAATGTAAGATTTTCAATTTTCAGAAACAAAAGGAAGATAACGCATTTAGTTTTTCTACACAAACTGAATATTAACTGAATATTTAGTTTTTCGACACAAACTGAATATGAACTTTCAAACCATATCGAAACAACACAAGAAATGAAAACCATATCAAAATGAAATAATTTTTGCTTTAGTCCAAATCAATTCGCAGGCACATAGATTAAAAGCAATAATATTCCCAATGTAAGGGGTATCCCTAAAGCTATAAACAATAGCAGTGATGCTCTTGCTCTAGGGATTCTAAGCAACTAATGCAAGTGCTCATACAACATAGGGAGGGATCATAAAATTAAAAATTCGGATCCTCGAAGAGATAGGATACTATATAGTATATGCTAATATTACCTCATCGTTCCACCACTTATTATCAACATAATAATAAATATAGAGCACTCTTTAATATTTCTTGAAACGTTGTCATTGCCATGAATTCTTCACTTATAAAACACAAAATCTGTAAGTGTAATGATTTACAACTTGTTTTGATGGTGGGGTGGTAGTGTTTTTGGCAAAAGAAATGGAGTAGTCGAGAGCGTGGATTGCAATTGCTGTTGTAGTAGTCGAGAGCGTGGATTGCAATTGCTGTTGCAATGGCAATGATGGTTTTGCCATATAATTGTATGGCGACGAATTACACCCTTGGGGACAGCAAGCAGTGGACTCTCGACGTTAATGGCACTAACTGGACTAGTGACAAAAGTTAAAACATTCCATGTGGGCGACAATCTCAGTAACTACAGCAAAGCCCAATCCAAACAAATATATTTATGATTTATATACCTGAACAGTGGCAGGCTGCAGCGCTTGATCTCTCCACCTCTTGCGAAGCTCCCAATGGGAATGAACACAACTGCCTCTTCTCTCTCCAACGATGAAGTTAACCAATGATGAGGAACACAGACCCGAATGTTGAAACTTCAAACACAAAAACAAAAAATTCAAAGAACTTAGAAGACCGACTCCTGGGCACTGAGAAATTTGAAGAGATGATTATTTACTTGAGAGGGATAGTGATTATATAAGGAAAATAATGCAGAGAAATCAATTTTGCCGCCAAATGAAGGGGTATTTTTTCCGCCAAAGGTTTCATGCCAAATTTTTCCTGCCCTTTTCTCCTTGGGTTTTGTTTGATGTCGGGGAACACTGGTCTGGAGTGTGTGAGAGCTCTACTCCATCGAGGAGCAGCTAGCCGCTCCTTGATGGAGCGGAGCTCCCACACGCTCTAGATCGACATTCCCCATTGGCATGCATACCGTAAACTCGCATTCCCTCACTGCCAAGCTCCTGAAAAGCTTCGACGTACCTAAATAAGCTCCCCCTATTTTTGGAATGTTTCGTACCAGCTCCCAAGCTCCCAGGAGCATCAGAGCGTCAACCTACAGTGAGAACTAGTACTTGTGCATACATCATTGATGCTTCCAAGTTTGTTACGAAGTACCGGGTACTTGATCTCCAAGGGTTTGGAGCGGTACCAGTGCAACATAGATATACAACCACGAACGAGGTAGTGAAGGGCCACAAGATGTCATCCATCAGCCTCATAAAAGTTACAGGGGCATTTGTCAACTCGAAAGGTGTGACCAACCACATGAAAAGGCCCTCTTCCATACATCTGTGGGTTCTATTGGCACCTGGTGATAGCCATACATTAAATTGATCTTGCTGAAATACTTGGCCCCCTTGAGCTGGTCAAGAAGGTCATCAATTCGTGGGATTGGATACCTGTTCTTGACAGTGATTTTGTTTAGTGCTCAATAATCAATCCAGAGCCTCTAGGTTCCATCTTTCTTCTGTACAATTACAATCGAACTCCTACAAGATGAGAAACTTGTTTGGATGTGGCCTTTTTGCAGTAACTCCTGGATTTGCCACTTGATTTCTTCATTTTCCAGAATGGAGCGGTGGTATATCGGCTCATTGGGTAGAGGTGCTCCACAAGTCAGATCAATCAAATGCTTAACATGATAGTGCAAAGGTAATCCTGTGGGTGAGGAGAAGATGTCCCTGTATTCTTCCATGACCTTATCCACCTGCTTCTGCTGCATGGGGGAACCCTTCCCGGGGACCATGGATGTGGCCACTATCTTCCCCTTGTTTTGTAAGCGAATCAGAAAGAAAACAAATTTCTCAGTTTGGGAGATGATCTTATTGCATTGCTTAATAGAGATCAAAGAGATGGCGGTAGGCAGGGCTACCTCCAGTATCCTTTATAACTTGCTGCCTAAAGTAATAATAACAGTGCGAGGCCTTGACTCATACACAACATGATGCTTCCACAAGTATGGTTGGCCTAATAACACATCACAAACTTCAAGAGGAGAAACATCACACAATACCTCATCCGTGAAGGGCTTGATGCTGAGGAAAGGCAACATTGTTAGCTGATGCGAAGATCTCGTCCTTAGTGGAGCCACTCAATGGTGTACGACTGTAGGTGGGCTGTGGTTGGTAGGCACAACCGCTTCATGACCTCTGCTGAAATGAGGTCCTTTTGGCTTCTGCTATCGTCAATGAACTGCAACGGAGAACCCTTCACCCACATCTGTGAGTGGAAGAGATGCTCCCCCTCCTTTGGATCTTTGGGATCAGTCTTCTGGACCTTGGTGGTGGCAATCATGGCATTGGGTTTTGCATCAATATTTTGCTTCCCCTTGTTGTTACCCTTGTTGGGTTCTGGCTCAGAATCTAAACATGCATCGGACTCTGAAGCTTTCATCTTGAACACCAATGATGACACTCATTTGTGTTGTGAGTGGCGCTCGTGTGGAACTCACACCACTTTTCTATGTCCTTCGTCTTTGTGGTGCCATTCTTTTCTTGCGACTTCGATGGGTTGTCTTGGGCCACTCCACCTTGGCTTTGTCCTTTGTTATGCAGTTTGGGGGCGCTCTTGCCCTGCTTCTGATTCACAGATCCAAAGTCGTGCTTCTTTGGTTCAATCTTTGTAACATATCGGTATGCTGAACAAAGTGAGGAGATGTCTAGGAACTCCATTTCTTATTGAATGTATTTGGTTAGACAACTACGGTACTTGAGCAACAAATGTCGTTCATAGTCTTTAATACCCAACTTTGTGCATAGAGTACGAAAAATATTTGCGAACTCATGCACATCTTGGTCCCTTTGTTGTCGTAGTGTGGTCCACTATATGTACCTGTCCTCATAGCTCTCCACGGGGTAGTATTGTTCCTTGACAACATCTCAGAAAGAGTTCCAAGAGGGGGCGACTATGAACAAAGAGGGTTCCTCGACAATTTTCTTACAGTAAGATTCCCACCAATCTTTGATATGGGGGCTGCGTTAAGCAGTGCAAAAGTAACCTTTTCCCTATCGGAGAAACTATGGACCGAAAAATAAATTTCCAACAGATTCAACCATTTATCTACAACATCTGCATCTATTTGACCTTTGAATATAGGAATATCGAAGTTCATTTTTACCTTGAAGGGGCCGACGCCTCCGAAGTGACTTCTAGATGAGGATGCATCGCCGTGGGCATCTGTCGAAGGATTTGGGCAAAGTTGTCCATCATCTCATTCCTTTGCCGCTCGAGGGCTTCTTCGAGCAACAATTTGATATGATCTCCTGCTCCCTCGTCTTTCTTTTCTTCTGCTTTGGGAGGTCATCAGTGTTGGCAGGGATAGTCTTGCAAAGGCTCAACGAGTTCAAGTCCCAACTCCTTGTACCCCGATCTCATTGGGTACATCCACAAAAAACAGAGAAAGAGTAGACCGCTTTGATACCATTGATCCAAATTTGTGAAATAACGAAATGAAATACAAATATAAACATAAACACAGACATATAACAAAAACATAACTTCAATTCATTAATAACAAAGTACTTAAAACTGTTTACATGCAGAATGGATTTAAACTAGTTCAGGCAATGGTAGCTTATCTATGAGAAGAGATGTGGTGGCTACATACCTTTTGAACTGTGTTACAATGAGGCTCAAAGGCTTATTTATTATCGAGAAACAATGGAAAACCCTATGTTCAAAAACCTAACACTAGGAGATGAAACACCAAAAGTCTGTGGGCCCCATTGGGGTAAATTGGTACATGAACTTCCTGGGATCAAAAATTTTGGCATATGATCTTCGTTTGATGCGCATGATGCCTCGTTAGAGAGATCTATCCGAGGACTACAACTTTCGAATGCAAACTCTTGCCATAGGCTTTCAGGTTGCCCATTTTCCGAACAAACATCGTTTAGGGCCTTAAAATGGCTCCGGAAGTTCAGGACCCGAAAAACTGCTAAAAATAGTAAATTGTGCTACAATTAAGGAAACTGGAAGAAGAAATGGTGGGGGTCCAAAACTCCAAGTGGAATAGGCGGGTGGCCACCAATATCCACCTAGATCACACCTAGACAATGTATCTCGTCCCAAAATGCCTTGGACGAAATTCTCCCAATCCTTGGTGACATTGTTGAGGGCCAACCTCACCATTTCTGTTGGTGGAGGTGTCTCTCTTACAGTTGCAAGTTCATCCTAGATATCTTGAAGTTTGGCGAGGAAGGGGTTAATGCCTTCACCCTTTTGCATCCTAGCATTCCTCAACTTTTCCTTCAAGAACATCTTCCTCTACTAAGAAGGTTTTTGATATAACCCTAAGAGAGCATCCCACATCTCTAGCTGTGTCTTTGCCAAATATATGTGAGACTATATGGTCATAGACTCCATCCAGGGTCATTCGTTTCACCTTCACCATCTCCTTCTTGAAGGTTTTTCTTTGATGTGCATTGGTAGGTTCTACCACTATGTTCACTACAAAGGTCTTTAGGCCATGCTCATCTAGCAGGAAGGTCATCCCATCCTTCTAGATGATATAGTTGGATGCTCCTTCGAACCTGCCCTGATCTCTAAGCCCAACTTTGGCCATCTCTCCCAAAACTCGACCTGGGATGGAAATCTCCCTCTTTCACCTGCTTGACTGTTACTATTGCTATTCAAAATCCTTCCTAGAGTGAGAAATTCCGCATGTTGCCACTGGTAAATTTGGATTTCTGAAGCTAGAAACCCTCTGAGAGAAACTCCCTCTGTGTGTGCACTTTATCTTCCACCTAGCACTGAATCTGCTCTAGCAACCCGCTGCAGAGTCTAAAGTTACACTCCCTCTGAGTACCGATTTCCCTATGGGAAATATCTCTGCTCCCTCCTGGCAACTTGCACTATCCTCCTGCATTGAAAACTAGATTGCGAAGACTGGGAATCTTCTAGCTGGAACTGCACCTGGATACTGTAATTGGGCAATTCACACTGCTTTTGTCACTGTGACTAGTTTTGCAATTGTCTCCCGGGTACTGAATGCAAATAGCTATGCAACTCTCATTTGAATAACTAATTGTGTCTGTTGACACTGAATCTGCTACTGTGGTATTGTGGGCCCTTGTAGCAAAGGTGATGGTCTCGTTGCAACAATCCAGAACTAATATGACTAATATCCTTGTTGCAACTACGCTAGACCTTGCCAATTCGGCACACTGGAGTCTCATACTCCTCCTCCTGGATCTGGTGCCTGACTATTGGTTGGTACTGCCACTACATTTTCTGCATAGGTCTTTAGACCATGCTCATTAAGGAGAAAGGACATTTTGGCCTTCCAAATGACATAGTTGGAGGCACTATCCAATCTATCTTGATCTTTAAGCCTAGTTGTGGCCATCTTGATTCTAGTCGAAAACTCCCTCTTTCCCTCTACTTGGCTGCTGGATCTGCTACTCGCACTCCCTTCTAGAGTGAGAGGATCTACTCACAACTACTGCTAATCTGTAATTGGAAAAATTAGATCTCTAAAACTCCAGATCTCTTGAGAGAAATTTTCCCTCTGTGTGTGCTCTTTTTCTTTCCACCTGACACGGATTTTGCTCTAGCAAACTGCGGCAAAAACCCTTTGTGCCCAAACAAGAAATATTCTCAGTGAAAATCTGAGCTGCAGCTCCCTTTGCTTGATGGAATCACTGAATCTGGCAAGCCAATTTTTTTTGCCAACCTGCACTGAAAAATCGATCTACCTAACAATTCAATCTGCCTAGCTTAGGCTCTACGCAACCTCCAAAAATTTGTATTGTTGCTCCCTCTAAACAACGGATTTCTGCCTCTGCTTCTGAGCTTCCCCGTCTCATCAATCATGCTCTGATACCATGTGAAAATTTCAAGTCTGAAATCCTATTTCAGCAACTGGAAATTATTTTTCTAATTGTTAATTAATATAACAATTTATTTGCTACGGCAAATACCAAATAATTCACACTGCAACCTTCACAAATAAATTGCGGAAGATAATAGCGTTGGAAACTAAGAAAAATGTTAGCACACATACATAAAATTAACATAGTTATTTTTGGACAAATGTCCCTGGAAAAACCCATCTTGAGAAAACCGGTGCAGTAGTTGAGGGTTTTATATTATTAAGTAGTAGTGAAATTTTGAGTACAATTTGGACGCTGAATACCGGCAAAAATCTAGTGAAGAATTTTCCTCACTCCGCAAGCAATGCGACACTGAAAACTAGCCTTTGAAACCCCTCCACGAATTGCCCCGCGTCACTTTCTGTGCAGGTACAAATTTGTACGGCCTGGATCTCACATTGAGCTGCCTCTTTAGCTTGCCACTAACTCTGGAAACGTTTCTCTCGGCCTCTGTGCAATTCTTCTGCCTCCAGAACTCTAAAATAACTTATTGAATCTGCAAATCGAACTGCCTCTTATAGGCTTTTGCGCAACCCTTGGGCAGCCTTTCTGTGGCTATCTTTGTCTCTCTGCAATGCACTTCATTGGATCTGGAAAATTCCTCTAGCTTCACTGTCTCTGGCACTTTGCCCCTCACTGTCTCTGCTTCCTGCTCTGGCTTTCTGGCAACTATTGCTTCTCTCTGGAAATCGATCTGCCAAAGAAATTAAACTCCACAAGTGTCTCAAGTGTGTTCTCCATCTACCCATCGACTTCTTATAATCTTCATTTGGACCTCCAACGACCCAGATTAAAACTTAATCAAGGGCCCAGATTAATTCCATGTCGATCCATATGTGTTTCTAGATGATTCACACCTTATTTCAATTAATAATGATTAATTAACCTAGGAAATAATTAAAAATAGGCTAATAATCTAATTAAGACACTTCTAGGTGGAGTTTTCAGAAACAATTTCTGCGCTATGGAGAACTCCTATGTTTTAGCCTCTCCACAATTTTCGAGACTAGAACACCTTCAATGCTACAAAAACTAACAATTCTCTCTATATAATTGCTAATGATGATATGATGTTATGGGGCGAATGTAATGTGTAAATGATGAAAAAGTTTGAAAATGCAATTATCTATACTAGAGAATAATCTAGCCCTAAAAATTAACAGCTTTATTAGTTGGTCTTGCTTCAATTAGACAAACCTTCGTTGTTCTTGAGTAGAATTCGTTGACCAATGAGAGATCACAGAGAGTTGCTTCCTTGCTTAGCCAGACAAATTAGAGTTGTGTAAGTAGATATGTTTTACCAAAAAACAGAAAATAGGTGTCTAGGTAGGGTGGGATCAGCTCCACTGAAACTAGACAAAAAGAATTAGATAGGGTGGGATCACCTCTACCGAAGCTAATCAAGAAGAAGGGGATTAGACCCTCAGAGCCTTAACTCATGAAAAGAAAGATATCAAATCCAAATCCAGGATGAAAAATGACTCCATCTCTCCTTTATTTGTAGATTTCCCCATGGGATTCCACTAATGTGTGGGGTTGCAAGTGCAACCCTCAATTTGAGATTTTTTGCCACAGTTGATGCAAAATTCAACCATTGTTGCCCCAAAGATTGGATAATTGAATTCCCCACCTTTATCAAGACTATAGCCTATGGGGTTGGATAGGCTACTTCGTCCTCATGTGGGCAATTAATCCATAGGGGACATTACGTATTTGAAGGTTTATTGCCCCTGTTGTTGATTGTACCTTTCAAGCAAACTTTTCTCTCCTCTTGTATGCCTAGTTGAGCTATTGTTGAATCATACACTAAAAAACCTTAAGCTATAAGATTCTCTTTATAGGCCTCTTCATAGGTATGCTTTCCCTTATCACATAATTGAACCTCATTCTTAGCCGAAGTACCTTGACTAAGCCTATTGAAGTGTCATGTTTGAACCTTTGACCTAGAATACCCTTTATGTGACCTATTACTGGGAAGCCTCCCATGTGGTGAAATTCCACTAAAGAGCAGGACATGGAGTGTTGAGGTGACAATGGCATCCACCTCATTGTTGTGTCTTAGTCTGGCTTTTGTCTTGTGAGGCCTCTCAAAAGACCTGCTAGATTTAGAGGCAATATGGACAATGGAGCATTTTGGTCCATCATTGTTTAATCAAATTCCACATCATTTTTTTTTTGTTTCCTAATGCACCCTCGTCCTTGTTATAACTTACAAGAATGGATAACTTCATAAGCCCTATTCATGCCCTCTTAAGGAAGCCCATTGTAGGATTATAATTTCTTTTCCCAACTCATCCTTGTGCTTGTGATAAGAATGGATAAGTTCTTTAGCCCTATCCATGGCCTCTTAAAGGTAGCCCATTGCTGGATTATCACTGTCAACTATGTGAGGAATCTACGCAATCCTCCTTTGCTTCATCCTAGAAATAATCTGGTACAAAAGTTTAGCAATATCTCATCCTTCCCCTTTCTTGTTGAATGCATTATCATGCCACTCATTTGAAATAAACACCCTCCTCATCTTCAACATAAAACTAGGAGAGATTGAAGAGAAATGACGTTGGTGGTGGAACATCGATGGTAGGATCCACCGATTCCTTGTTTCTTATGAATTTCCTCATTAGGCTAAGATTAGATGTTTGATCATATATGAATTTTATTGTGCTCGTAGTTGATTCAATCACATCCTTGATATAGTGAAATTTTCGTATATCCTCAAGAATCAAGTCAATGCGATGGGCATGCATAGAGTGAAAAACAATAGTGGGTGCATCTGCATTAAAGTCCTTCCAGTTGCCATATAATTATCAGTATTATTTACTATGACCTACATAACATGTTGCACATGTATCTCTTGGATGAAGTCATCCAACAATTCACATAACAATGTCAATCTTTAGTATGTGCAAATGCATCAACAAATTCAACAAACATTGCCCCCTGGGACAATTAACCAAGAACTTCAGAAGGTTTATGTCCTTCCCATCTGTCCAACAATTGATCAATATTGTGCATCAAGAATCTTGGTACACAAGTTTAGCAATATCTCACCCTTCCCATTTCTTGCTGAATGTATTGCCATACCATTCATTTGAAATACACATCCTCTTCATCTCCAACATATAACTAGGAGAGATTGAAAATAAATGACGATGGTGGTGGAACATTGATGGTAGGATCCACCAATTCCTTGTTTCTAGTGCATTTCCTAATTAGGCTAAGATTAGATGTGTGATCATATATGAATTTCGTTGTGCTTGTAGTTGATTCAATCACATCCTTGATATAGTGAAATTTTCCTATATCCTCAAGAATCAAGTCGATGCAATGGGTGTGCATAGAGTGCAAAACAATAGTGGGTGCATCTCCATTGATGTCCTTCCAGTTGCCATATAATTATCAGTATTATTTTCTATGATGCGCATAAGATGTTGCACATGTATCTCTTGGATGAAGTCATCCAACAATTCACATAATAATGTCAGATCATTAATATGTGCAAATGCATCAACAAATTTAATAAACGTTGCCCCCCTGGGACAATTAACCAACAACTTCAGAAGGTTTATGCCCTTCCCATCTGTCCAACCATCAAACAATATTGTGCATCTAGTGGTTTTTTAACTCCTGCAATTTGGTGGTGATATTGACATTTTCCTTCTGAAGGATTCCCCCCTCAACTTTATTTTTCCATAGAATAAAATTCATAATTCTATCATGGAGATAAAATTACAATTTGTAGATGCTGTTCAGCATTTGGGAGCACCTTTGTCAGGCCAAAACAAAGACATGACTGTATCCAAGACAACGGATTCAGAAAAAACTTCTGTATCCCCATCGACTAACAGAATTCGGAGGATTTCTATCCTCCCTTGCACAAATGAAAATGGCCAACCAGTCATGCTACCGACTAAAGAAGTCCCAAGACACTTAATTTATCAATATATTATTAAGCACTTCAGCTATCGCCTTTGAAGGCAGTATCCTTTCTGAAGAGACCACTCCATGAACTTGTCATAAGTACAGCCATTATATCCTCGGCCAACAAGAAAGACAGCATTAAACCTTGCCTGGTTGAACGGATTGTTCTTGGCAATGCTAAACAGTATGTTGCTACAAAGGAAACATTTGCCCACCACCCATTTGCTTCTTCCCTCTCTGTTTTTAAGTTTTAACAACTAATTTGATGGAAGATTGTGCCCTAGATCAGATTCTGGGAATAAAGAAAGATGATGTTCTTGTTGATGGTGAATCTATTGAGTCCTTCTCACTCCTCCCCTGTCCTTGACATGCTTGTGATTTCTGCTATTCATCTGGCTGCAAGTTCAAACTGCAAAGCTTCTTTGATTCCTCCTTATTCATTTCATTAATAGCTTGACAAGCTCTTCACATGATTTTTGGTATTGTTTCTCTACAGATTCCAACCCCATGGTCTATGATTGTTGCAAGGTGGTAGTTCAAATGGTTAATCCCTCTGTTTTGTCTCCTTTCCAGAAAGCTTACAGTGAGCCTTAAGTGAATAGTTTTAAAACTCGGACTTGGACTTGGAACCGGCCAAGGGTCAACTCCGACTTGGTATCGACTCGGACTAGTTGATTCCAATGACTCGGTATCAACTCGGACTAGTTGATTCCAATGACTCGGTATTTGTAAAAAGTACATTAAATATTTAATTTCTTATGAAAAACATATTTTTAAAGATTTTCATTCATGTTTCCAAACTCAAAGCATTAGAATAATAGACAGAAGACAACATATGATCAAAGTAAGCTCATGAATATATCTATTATATCAAAATGGCACTGAGTGCACCGCCCGATGCATGTAATATATGGAGATCAGAACAAAAACACATAAACTAAGGAGGCTCTAAATGACCTCTACAACAAAACAATACAACTACAAGACTACAAGTCACTAGCACAGATTACTATCTAGTGATTGCTAGTCATAACTGCTAGGCAAAGAAACATCATTTGGCTCAGACTCTGAATCAGAGTCAAACCTCTTCCATGCTGCTCCAAAAACTAACTCCAACTGCTCACAAACTCCTCACAAATGCTCACATAAATGCAATGAGATAGTTGTGAGGAAATATGAAGGGGTTGGGTCACCTTTATAGGTGTGGGAGAAGGGTAGAGAGGCTAGGAAATAGTTGAAACAAAAAAAAAATGATTTTAAGTCTGCCCAACCCACCTTTTTTCCCATCGCCGAGACTGACTGGTTTAAGTCGGGCTCAGTCGGTCCAGCTGGTCCATTACTGAATTGGCTGAATCAGTCACCAACTCGGACGGTTCAGTAATGGACCGATTGGCGAATCGGATAATTGACCTAGTCGGTCCAAGCAAGGGTATGCCTCGGTCAACCAGGCCGATTCCTAGTCAGTCCGTCCTAGTTTTAAAACTATGATTTGATCCCTCATGACATTAGGAATTTGCCAAAATAAATCCAAAGCCTTTGGCATATTGGTGGGGTGATTAATCAAAACTAGGGTAAACAATAACTAATTAACACTAAAGAATGTTTATAAAAAAATTCAGACCTAGAAAATTCTTGAATCTCCAAGGAAAAACCTGCAACAAGAGGCAAACACTATGCAAGAGCAAGCTTTTTCTTACATCTTGAAAAGAAAACTAATTGCAAGCTGGAAATTTAACACATACTTGGATATCTGAAACAGCAGATGGAAATTGATTGATTTGTTTACAGTGATGAAAATTCTTGTTTGTTGTTCCTAAAATCTTTGGAAGACTCAGAAATCTTGTTCGCTCAAAATTCCCAAACATCCACACACAAAAACACAAATAAAATATGATTTTCACATCTTATAGATGGTATTTTTTATCTCATCGATAACTTTCTTTTTATTGTGGCATGATAAATTCAAATTTATTGCGATATTTCCAATTTATCTCCAATTTATTGCTTCCCTTGAAATTCACCCCATGATTTTGTTGTATTTATTGTGATAGATTTCCAATTTTTGCAATAAATTGCCGATATTTTAACAAAGCAAAATGTCCTAGAAGCATAACCTTTTAAGAGAAATCGGAATATGTAAAGGAGAGATGGAAGATAAAAGGGGGCTGCAAGAAATATAAGATAAATCTTTTTTTTTCCAAGGAAAACCTTGTAGGGAAACCCAAGGGATGCTTCCTTGCATTTGTGGATGGCATCTATGGTAAAATCTTTGGTGTAGACTAGTGCCTCACCCAGGGGAATTTGAACCAGGCATCTGCTGGCATTGTACTAACCAAATGCCCAACAACATTGGTAACAACCAGTTGAGCTAACCCCTTGGTCTAAATACAAAATGAATCTACCTAAGCTACATCACAGTCAATTTTCATAGCCCTGTGAGTTTTTGACTTTCCACAAGCTTTTAAATAAGGTAATTTATCAATTTGAAAAATATCCTAGAAACATAGCTTATTTAGATATACGAGAATGTCTAAAGGAGAAAAAGCAGAGATGGGGGTGTGCATGAAATATAGCTTGAATCTACCTAAGCTGCAACACTAAGTCAGTCCTACTTTTTGAGAAATCGGGAGTTTGTAGAATTAGATGATTTCTATTAAAAATGGATAATTGCTTGAGCCTATATCTTATGTCTTATTATTATTTTTGTTTCATCATCAAACAATTACCAAAAGCATCATGAAGATCACAGAAATTCAATAGACATAAGATATAGGCTCTTAGCCAGGGCAAAACCCCTCTCCTAGGGGAAAACACAGAAAAATTTCTTCTTTATAAAATCAGATCAAAGTGATATATCCAAGATCCATGACCATAGAAAACCACCTCTAGATGGCAAGTCAAATCTTCCATTCTGCTCAACAAAATCATCTTCAAGAGACCAACATCAAGAAATGTACCAAGGAAAAATTTCCACATGTTCTAGCTCAAAACTCTTCTTCCATTGCAGACTTCGGCCTTCCATCTTCTGCGAAAATTCAGAGCTAAATCACCCAAGAACGTGTGTCCAAATGAGCTCATATTATCTCCTCTTTACACTGTTTAAAGGGGTGCAAACAGACATGTCCACTGGGATAGGGCCGACTTGTCATGTAGGCTAACTTGGCATCTAGAGGGGTTTCTGACCCAAAATTACAGAATGATATTTCTTTTTCCTTTTTCTTTTCAAGAGTTCCAAATAAGACTTTGACTCTGACTCGACAAAACCTAGAAGCATGAAGAACATGCTTCTTTAATAGATAATAATAATAAAAATTCTTTTGAACATGAAACCCATGCTTGAAAATAATTTTTCTTTTCCTCTTTTTGCTTTTTACATAAAATACATAGAGGTACAACTATGAGGATCGAAACTAGTTACATCTTTCAACACTTCCTCTTAACTAGGGAGGTATTCATAATTGTACAAACTGTACAAGGATGACCTCAAGTTGAAATGTTCTAAGAAGAGCATCACAATCAATATATAAAATGCTAGAGATCTCGATACCATCTAGGCTAACTTCCAAGGTATCAACCCATAAAAGGATCTGGGTACCATCTAGGCTAACTGCGAAGGTACCAACCCATCGGGGATCTAGGTGTCATCTAGGCTACTTGCCAAGACACCAACTCTAACAGGGATCCAAGTGTCATCTAGGCTACCAGCGAAGACACCAACTCAACAAGGATCCATGTGTCATCTAGGCTACTTGCCAAGACACCAACCCTAACAGGGATCTTGGTATCGTCTAGGCTACCTGCCAAGATACCAACCCTAAGTACCATCGTACGGGCTAATTAGCCTAAGGTACAACAACTCATCATCATGATTTCTTCAGCGCCTCAACCTTATGGTATACAAATTAGTATAGATTTGTCATCACCAAGGTCAAACTTCTAGGAACATCTATCCTTAATGCTTACATAATCCTCTAGATCTCATTTTCTCCTCATGGCCTTCACTAGATGTACGACTGTTAGTCCTGGCCCAGTGTATGACACATGAAGTAGAGAATCATGTTCATCATCACTCCTCAACCAGGGAGGATATACACATTCCTCCACACATAAAGGGAATATATCCAAGCTCCCTCTCAACTAGGGAGATGTGTCCAACATCAGCTACTTTGTTCTTCCAGTGGAGATCATAGTAATAGTGGCTACATAGGCTCCTCCTTTTGCATCATCATGTTATCAGAGAATTTAGACCTTCCTGAACATCATGGAGCCATCCTCTAACACTTGGGACCTTAAAACTTAGTTAAACTATTCCTTCAAAATCCACAACCCTTTCGAGATTCAAGGCTCCCTTTGAAGTCATCATTCCTTTGCTTTTTCTTCATATGGCAACAAGGTTCGGCGTCAACTTTCAATCATCAATATGCTTATTTCAATATCATCAGGTTTTTTGCTGCTCCCTCTTTCCATCATGCTTATTATGAAGACATCATCAAGCACGAGATTTGCTTTGTTCTGTTCTTTCATTTTCCTCATCTTGCTTTTAGAGTTTTGATAGCCTTCATCATGTACTTGCAATTCCTAGTAGCAAGAACAACCAAGCAAAATATACCAACATAAGAGCATAATGTCAACTTTGTTAATCTAAGCTTTTCATGATTTCTAAAAAGGTGTGTATCTAGGGTTTTTGTCACAAACCCTAAATATCCCATGACCTAACCCTTAATAGGATTCTTATTTTTAGCGGAAACTTCTACTCTTAGGGTTTTGACTTTCAAGCCCTAGATTTCACTTTTACTTTAACCTTCGCTAGGGTTTTACTACATATCCTAGATTCTATCTGCAATCCCTAGAAATCAAGAGCCAATGTTTCATCAAAGGGAGCAAATAATTAGGATTAGAGTTTTCACTATTCTAGGGTTTTTCAAATTCAACTCCCATCTAGGGATTATGAACCCTAGATACCAAAAATCTGTAAAATCTACAAACCCTACATCTCATATGCCAAAAGGTAGAGTTTCTTTGGAGGGAACACCTTGGTTAGGGTAAACTTCTAAGGTTAATTCAATCTAGGGTATAGAAACCCTAGAAGACTACAAACCTTAGAAGTCATATAGCCATTAAGATTTATCACAAATGAAAAAGTCAAGAATCTTATAAACACTGTAACAACATTATCGACCATTTTCAAAACATAGAATGCACATAAAACAAATTTGTACATACCTCTTACCATACCTTCTTTAAGGATTCAGTCCTTCTATAGTGAGGGCCAAATTAAGTTGCTTCATATTTTGTACTACAAAGTCCTTGATTCTTCATGGGAGTTCATAGGATCATTATTGTCATCATCAATTTCCACTTAAGAGATGATCTATTATTGTTTGTAATATTGTATTGTTACTATCACATCTGGTCGCCATCACACCTTTTTCATATAAATTATAGTCTTACAATCACTGTTCATCATCATACAAGGTTACTGGACATTGCCAAACTTTATATTAGAAGATCATTGTTATATCTTCTTCATATATAAGCTCCTCTCATATTCCATTAGTGTATTGTGTCACAAATGTGTTTCAAAGAAAATTGTTGAGCATGCCCTCGATGTTATTCGAACTATATATCACATATACACATAACGAAACGAGCTACTGTAAAATCACCACATGGATAGAAACATAGTTCAAGAATGATTGCGAACTTCAAAATACGAATTCCAGTCATAGTGTGAAATCTTGTGAGAGAGAGCGTGTATTTTTCAAGTGCGAGATTAGAGTTTTGAGATTAGTCACTGTTGTGAGTTACAAATCATATAATGTTGATGTCGTAGAGTGGGATCATTGTAACATCGATGTGAGCTTTATAATTTCAATTTATTGTGCCATAAAGAATCGTTGAGCCATTGTAGAATTTGCGTGCCATGCGAGCGTAATTTATTTCACTATAGAGATGAGTGTGGATCATTAGGCACAATGGTATTACAAGCCAAAATTATGCGTAGATGTTACTGTAAGTCATTATTGTAGCGAGAAGGTGTCAGGTGATTTTTTCTTTTTGGATCTGAAGTGGGAAGGATGGAGCTCTGGATTGATCAACGGTGGGAGCACGACTAGGGTTTCTATTACATCGCCTGTAGATCCACAGTTGCTCGTTGCCGTCCTCACAACTGCGCTGTCATCTTCACCGTCACGGTCGGCAGATGCTCTTCGGTTTCACTGTTAACGGATTGTACCTTTCGCTGTTTTCGGGATTGTCTGCAGGATGTCAGACATGGACGAAGACGTGGTGGATTACTCGGCGGACCCTAGTCTCTACGAGCCCATCTGGATGAGCTCTAATGATCTGCCGGAGGTTACGACTGCTCGGGCTCTGGGAATGCCATTTCCGTCGTATTTCGTTTCTCCACTTGTCCGTTCCGACCCCGACCCTTCTATGCCCAGTTTTCCGTTTGCTACCCTCTCTATTGACTCTCCAGGCCTTGACTGTCCACCCCTCTCTCCAGCTAACCTACACCTTCTTGCCTTTCTCATACCGCCCTCACCCTCATTCGACGCATTGCCTCCAGTTTCATCGCATCATCAGGTATCCTATGCCTTCCCCACCTCTGTAGGGTTTGGCACAACGGTGGGCACCCCTTCTATCCATTCAGATTCCCTTCCCTTACTCACTTTGCAGCGGAGCCGGGTTCATCTACCTCCCCTTCTGGTTGTTTTGACGCGCCGAAGATAAACCCCCGTGTTAAATTCAGGTATGTTCTATGCTTAAGAGCAATTTACTTCAATTTTCTTATTAGCCCAATATCAATATCCAGTTTAGCAATCACATCAGCATGATAGTAAAATGTAGGTAGAACATAAACATAAACAGTAGAAGGCAAGAGGACACAAAATGTGGCACCAACCAGGTACAAACCCCAATGTGGGGAACCCTTGATCAATTCTTCTTATATTCTTCAATAGTTCAGCAGAGAGAAAGAGCTAGAGTACAATGATTTGAATTCAATACTTGATTTTCCAAATAGGAGATCAAAAGATCTTCTGAAGATTTTTATACAACAGATGATAGTCCTAGAATAGCTCAAACAATCACCCGATTGCTGAAGCTTTCCTTCCATAAGTTTCTCCTTCCTTTGTTGCTTCACTGATCATGTCAAGGCTGCTAATCTGGCGCCTTTTATATGCTGTAAGGACTGGTGCATTTCATGGCAGACCTGACCACTGGTCAGGGCATAAGCTCTGAGTCCTACAGTACCATAAACACATCCCACAGTGCACCTATTTACTGCGGCTAGCCTTCATACAGTCCTCCAATGATACGTTGCCTTATAGGGCTGCTTACCTTCTAAAAGAAGCTACTAAAAGGCCTCCAACTGTTGGCTATGGCCTGCGGCCTAGCCCAACAGTGGGTTGTTGATCCAAACAACCCTTAAACAACAATCTCTAGCTCCTCCTTTTTGTGGATTCTTCTGCCCTTCAAATCGAGCTCAAGAACAACACTAACATGCCCAAACAACCTTGAATTTGACCCCGCTATCACCTACAACAATGTGGCATTAACACAGATCCTCCATGTTGTAATATAGCTACTTTTGCTGTTGCTAGGGTTTCCTTGCTGCGGAATTAGGGTCACTTTCTAGCTGTGAATAAGGGCTTTATAGATTGCAACTTTAGGTCCTTTTAGGATGCAGATTAGGGCCTTCATTTAGGGCCTTTATTAGCTGTGAATAGAGCCTCCTGTAAACTACAGATAAAGTCTCTTGTGACTACGTATAGGAGCCTTTCTTTCTGTTGCCTAAACTCTTCTTAAGACAATTGCTAGGGTCTCCATTCAACTGCGTTTAGAGCACACCTGAATAGTAGCTAGGACTCGTTTGGATTGCAGCTAGGGCACCTTATTACAGTGGCTAGGTCTCCATTAAGACAATGTATTATACCTTTACTTGACTGCGGCCAGACTATTGCTAGGGCTTCTTCCTTAGCCTCCTTTCCTCCTACATCTAGGGCTTCATCATCTTGACCTCTCTTGCCACCAAAACACAAAACGAGTGGAGAGATATCATGATTGAAGTGAGTGTGCAATGACTTGAAGGCCACCTCTATTTATTGTGCAACATTGAGGTTGAGTGGGTAATTTGGTTGCTGGCTGACCTTGACAAATTGTCAAGTAACACAAATAAATTCATATCTCCATAAATAAATGTCGGAATCGGATGATCTTTAGATCAATCCTACACCTTTCCATGAGAGGAATCCAAGAAAAATATCAGCTTCCATAAATTAGAAGACCCACATGGAGTTTGGCCCTAGTTGCCAATTTTAACACCTCGGGACAATACCTCACTACCTCAGCAGGAGAATCAGGGTGCACAGGATCCCTTGTAGGACCATCCGACTGCATCGCGTACTGGTAAGGTCAAAAAATTGAAGTGTGTTAAGGCTTCCCGCAAGGATCTATCAATCAATTTTGGCGAAGGGGTACAAATGGGGGAAGTTGTTGTTACGACTAGCAAGGTATTAATGGGCAGAGTCAGAGGCCGAGCTTATTCTGCTACACGTATGCGCCTTTGGGTCATGGAAATTTGGGGAAATATCTTCAAGGAACTCCCGGAGGTTACTACTCTGGCTCGTGGATGGTTTGCGCTCAGCGTTCAAAGGGAGGAATTTATCTCTTGGGCATTCGAGGTATTGGCATATAGAGATGGCTCTGATATTGCTCAAGCGTTGGAGCCCATTATTCGATCATGAGTGGGAACAAATCGGTGTTGGACCACTCTGGGTCAGGTTGCCTGGGTTACCCCTCCATTGTTGGTCCGAAGACATCTTCACTCGCATTGGGAATGTGCTTGGCCCTTTTCTGGATTACGACAATACCTACACCACCTCAGGTAATAAATCTATGGCTCACATATTGGTATACCTGGATACCAGAGAGGGGTTGGAAGAGAAGATCACTTTGCATTGGAAGAGATTCATGCACATTCAAATACTGAACTATGAAGGAGTGTCGTTCAGATGCCGAAGGTGTCATAAGGTTGGACACCTCTATAAAGAATGTCCTCTGATTCGCCTTGCCACCTCTCCTACCAAAGAAGCTGAGGATGTTGCTCCTGTTGCACCTCCATCAGCTGCAGGTCAGATACCTTGATCAAAAGATCCTCTGACAATGGAGTGTGGATCGACTCCACTGCCAACTACGGCCTCCCCCCGTCCTCCGCCCCCACCTATGACGAGATCTAGGGATGTAGTTGCGATTGCTCGCTCATCGGGTACTCCTCTTTGCTCTGTATCTTCTATTTCATTAAATTGTTTTGTTCAGCACTTGCATACTACATTTGCATCCATACCAGGCATATTTTCATCTGCTATTACCTGCCCTCTTGATCTCCATCAACTTGCTCTCTCAACTACTCCACCAGCTATCCCTGGAATGGCTCTCTCATGCCCCCCCTTGGATCTTTCAACCGCCTCTAGTAACTCTCATCCATACAACCTTCGATCTCGAGTGTCACACCCTCCTGAGCATGTCAGGATTGGGTCAATCTCCCCTCCTCGCATATCCATGTTAATTTTAGGTATGTTCTATGTATGGTAGAGCAATATATTTACATTTTCACAGTTAGCAATCACATCAACATTAAGATAAACTGCAGAAAGAACATAAATATAAATCGTAGAGGACAAGCCAAGACAAGAGGACACAAGAATTGGCACTAGCTAGGGACAAACCCCACAATGTGGGGAAACCCTTGATCAATTCTTCTTTTATGTTCTTCAAAGTTCAACAAAGAAAGAGAGAGAGAGAGATAGTACATTTACAACAGAAGTCAACACTTTGACTTGTCTAGATTTGAGCATAGATCATCTCCTATAACAACGAGATCAGTTGAAGACATTCTGCTTCAACTGATTCTCCAAGGTGACGACTTCACCTATTGTAGTGCTGCCTTTCGTCCATTTGATGCACCTAACCGTGTAGCACCATGCTGCATCATGCATCATCATGTTGCTCATGATCACTATGCTGCCCATATATCATGCTGCCCATGATCTGATCTATCATGCTGCACATGATCTGATCTATCATGCTGCCCATTCATCATGTAGCTTCTTGCTAATGTGCATCATCATCATTATGCTAATGTGCATGATTATCATGTTGCCCTTGCTAATGTGCATCATCATGATTATCATGCTACCCTTGTCATAAGGCACTGAGTTCTATATCTTAGGATTGCTGTGAGTAACATAGTCCCTTTGTCCAAGATTTTCATCTTCAGATCACTATTGTATTACACTGTCCAATATGCTTAGAAAGACTATTTATTTCCATAGACAGCCTTGGATTTACCACGCTGTCACCTACAGCTTAGTATTACTGCGGCTTCACTTCCATGCTATTCATGGCTTGCGTATTAGGCTACAGGTCAATGTATATACATATCTCTTTTACAGTGGGTAGGGTTTCTTCATTTGCTTGCGTATGTATGTCATGGCTTGCATTTAAATGTCTTCGTATATATCCTTATCATGAACTATGAACAACGTAATATGTCCAGCGTATAAACACCGTATCACTTCCATTATGAACTGCGTACATGAACAACATATCACATCCAACATATCTGAACAGCATATCACATCCAATGTATTTGAACAGCAGATTAAGGCATCCATTGACTACGTTTTAATATTACAGCAGCTACTTTCATATTACGTACGCTACCAGATCTGCGTACATCGATTACTGCGTGCCATGATTGCGTAGTTACCATGACTGCGTATTTACCATATGTAACTGCGAGTTATATATGACTGCGTTCCATATAGCTGTGGGTTCTATATATGATTGCGGTTGTTTCGTTTATGACAATGGATTAGGGTAATAGATAGGGCATCACGTTGACTGTAATTCATCACAGCGTGTAGGGCTTCACATGTCTGGGATCTTCTCCCCTCATTTGCATCTAGACTTCTTCATGATCGTTGCTCTTGCATTTTAGATATAGGGCATCATTTGTACATAGGCCAGCGTATCCTCTATGTGTTTTTCCTTCTCCAAAAATCCAAGACGTGGAGAGGAGATCACACATGAAGAGGACGTGTCTGAAATGACTTCAAATCCTCTTCTATTTATACCAAAAACGTATAGATTGAATAGACGTGACGTTTGGGCTTCTTGAGCCTACATAAGTTGTTGGTCGGCTGATAATATTTTCATAATCAAAATAAATTCATATCTCCATAAATACTTATCGGAACTAGATGATCTTTATATCAATCCTGCACCTCTCGACGAGAGGGATCCAATAAAAATTTCAGCTACCATAAATAAGCTTGACCCACATGGAGTTTGGCCCTAGTTGCCAATTTTAACAATCCAAGAACACCAGGGGTCGACAATCACACATTTCAAAAGCTATCTTGCAGGCTGGGGTGGAAGTGGAACATGGTAGACAATCCACACTTGACTGGGTACTTAGAGCACCAAACACCCTTCCTCGACCACCCCCATGAAGTGGATCTCCTTTAATTGCAGAGGTCTGGCTAGTTCTCCCAAAAAACTAGCCCTTAGGAGACTATTTGATTCTGAGCCTATTGATATCATTTTCCTTCAAGAAACCCTAGGTTTGGTTGATCAAGTCTTTCCTACCCTGTAATCTTTGAAGCTAGGCTAGACCTTCTGTGCTCTTGACATCATTGGTTGATCTGGAGGCATTGCCCTGGGCATTAATCCTCGCACTATCAAACTCAATGCCTCTTGGGGAGGATCTGGCTTCATTGGTATGGGTATCTACTCCTCGGAGTTCGGCATGGATTTCAAAAATATCAATGTATATGCCCCCTGTCAAAACAGAGCTGATTTTTGGAACCACCTCCTCAACTTATCTTTACTCAGCTTTGACAATCTCATTTTGGGTGGGGACTTGAATTTCTCCATTGGATATGGGGAATCCTGGGGCTACAATGCACAATTGGATCCCTTATCAGACACTATGGAACATCTTCTTGAACAACACCACTTGATTGATATACCCATGAACAAATCTCAGCCTACATGGCGCAACAGAAGAACAGGGGATGCTGGTCTGGCCAAGCGATTGGATAGATTCCTCATCAAGGAACCTCTAACCCTATCCAATTACAGATAGTGGGTTGGAGCTGGTGGAATATATGATCATTCTCCCATCTTCTTGGAGCTGTCGGGTCCTTTCCAGAAGTCGAGGGCCCCATTCAAATTCAATTCCACCTGGTTAAAGGACCCCAATTACATCAACTTGGTCAATGATTACTGGCACACCCATCCACCTACTCAGGGGAGATCCATTGTTGAAGGTTTCTGTCATAACCTACTAGAAATTAAGAGATTATCTATTAATTGGGCAAAAGACAAACGAGACCGGCAAGAATAGGCTCTCAGTATCATTGAATCCAAGCTGGCAGATCTCCTGGGTGAGTAGGGTCGAGGGTTTATATTTGCGGAGGCAAAATCAATTCTCATTGACTTGGAGACTCAGAGATCCAAAATTCTCAAAGACCGGGAATAAACTTGGTGCCTTAGAAGTCGGGCTACTTGGATACAGGCTGGAGATGAAAACACCAAATTTTTCCACAATTATGTGAAGGGAAGAAGGGCCAGCAACACCATATGGCACATGCCTTCTGAGGACGGTCAACTTGCAAAATCATTTCATCAATTAGCACACCTGGGCAATTCACATTTTCAGAAACTGTTAAAGGCCCCCCTGTGCTAAACTGGCCGAAATAGTTTGGATTGTTGGACTCTTCCCTCGGTTTGTTGATCCTGTGGAGGCAGAGGAGATCACAAATCTTGTTACTATGGGAGAATTGGAAAGCACACTAAAATGGTTCAAAAAAGAAAAAGTCCAGGACTAGGCAAATGGACTATTGAATTTTACTTAGCCTTTTATGATACCATTGGACAGGATCTCCTCAAGGTGGTGGAGGACTGCAGGTTATCTGGGAGAATGTATGAGGAAATCAACTCTACCTTCATCGTTCTCATTCCCAAAGTAGACTCGCCTCTCTCATTCAATGATTTCAGACCTATATCAGTCTGCAACTGTCTCTACAAGATTATTGCCAACCGCCTTAAGCCTATCTTATCAAATCATATCTCCCCAAAACAATTTGCTTTCCTCCATAACCGACAAATTCATGAGGCTATTGGCATAGCTCAGGAGGCCCTCCATTCCATTAAGACAAAAAAGCTTAAAGGTGCCATCCTCAAAATTGATCTCTCAAAAGATTTTGATTGGGTTAGCTAGCTCTATCTCAGAATGCTTCTTACCCATTTAGGCTTCCCCCTTCCCTTCATCAATTGGATCATGTGTTGCAACACTACTGTCTCTTTCAGCGTCCTAATCAATGGATCTACCTCAATTTTTTTCATGCAGAACGTGGCCTCAGACAAGGTTGCCCTCTCTCCCTGCTCCTCTTTTTGCTGGTCATGGAAGGACTTAGTAGATTAATAGCCATGGCTAAAAGAGAGGGGCATCTACAGGGACTCAATATTACAGATTAGTGCATTCTCACCCACCTCCTCTTCGTTGATGATGTGCTTATCTTTCTCAGTGGAGGCATTCGAGACACCACTGTATTCTATGACATCTTGTTGCTCTTTTCTTTGGCCACTGGTATGGAACCCAACTGACTGAAATCCATCATCACACTCTCAGCCTTCACTCCACAGGAAGCTCGTATTGCTCAACAAAAATTCCCATTCTAGAGCCTTGATATGGATAATGGACTCAAATATCCTAGGCTCCGAATCAAACCACATTGCTACAAAATCGCGGACTAGATATGGCTTGTGGCCAAGATCGAAAAAAGACTACTCAAATGGAATCATAGGTTCTTATCCAGAGCAGGTCGATTAGTGCTTATTAAATTAGTCTTGGAAGCTACACTAGTGTATTGGATGTCTCTGGCATGGATTCCCAAAGGAATTCTATCACAGATACAAAAACTTTGCTGCAGATTCCTTTGGAATGGTTACAAGGAAGGGAAACCATTTGCTTGGGTGGGTTGGAGACACATTGCAATTCCAAAGAAATGGGGAGGATGGGGATTGAAAGACCTACCCTCCTTTGCTAATGCACTTGTAGCAAAGATGGGATGGCTTATCCTTATCTCCCATAGACTTTGGACAGAGGTGATTCATTATAAATATATTTGGCCACAACGGATTATGGATTGGATTCTCTTACCTACTTGGCAGAGATCTGGGATATCCATGATTTGGCACGCAGTCTTACATACTCTGCCCACTACTAGAAATGGTCTCACTTGGTGAATTAGAGATGTCTCATATGTGCATTTTGGCATCGATCCTTGGACGGGATGTGGCAACATGTATCATCCCCCACCTGACCTCACGCAATTTCTCAAGAACAGAAATATCCTCATGATTGCTAATATTGTTGACTCTGCGAATACCTCTCTCTTTGCTCAAGCATGGAAAACTGCTAAACATTTGGGCATTCCTGTACAGTGGCAAGAAGATTGGGATGGATATATCAATGCGCTAACATAATCCCATGTTCGCATAAAGGATGGAGCCGATGAACTCATTTGGGCCCCTGCTGGGCATGGTGCATACACTCCCAAAGACGGTTACCCCATCATTCATGATGCCCATATGCTGCCTGAGCTAATGGACTGGTGGCATAGTCTTTGGAAACTAAAAACTCCTTCTTGAACCAAACTAGTCATGTGGAACGTTTTAAGGAATAAGACACCAACCGGGGTCAACTTAATGAAACGATCCTTCTTCGATCCCTCTTGGTGTGTGCTCTGTCAACAAGTAGAGGAATCAAATGATCATCTTTTTTTGCTTTGCCCTTCAGTGATACACATATGGGAACAAGTCCTATCTACATTATCCATTCCCAACAGATGGCACGAGCACAATGTATTGGAGGCCTGAAATCGATGGAGGGATGGGTCCTCGAACCAAAAAGTTCACTGTCTTCCGCTAATAACCTGCTGGACTATTTGGCTCATTAGGAACGGGATCATATTCAGAGACAGGGTGACTCGATGGCCATCATCTATTGCCCAAATTGTATCTGCCTACCATGATATATCAGAAGACGATCCCACACCTTCTAGCCACGTTGTGACACCTGAAATCATTGATCAAAACCTATCTTGGGCATATTTTGATGGTGCAACACAAGCACAAGGATGTGGGATCATCACTTCCGAATACAAATGGGCTTGGGGATGGGCACAAACAATTATGTTGAACTGATCTCTCTTAGACACCTCCTCCATTTTTCTCTCGCACATGCATGCAATCATATTTAGATATTTGGAGACTCTAAAATGATCATAAACTGGTTCAACAACACATTTGCATGTCATATGCACTCTCTCAGAAACATTTTGGATGAAATCATGCTCTTAAAAGCTTAATTTACTTATATCTCTTGTCAACATATTTACAGGGAGTGTAATATGGTTGCCGACCAACCTTCCAAGGTGGCCACAGTGCAACGCAGAGGACTATGGATAATACAGGAGCAGCAGGGAGAAGAACATTTCTAATATTATCACCGCCCCTACATAGACCAGTTCTACTAGCGGGTCGATAGGCCCTAATTTTTGCAATATATAGCAGTGATTACTATCAATACTTGTTTTATAGATTGTATATATCTTTTCTAGGAACAATTTCAGTATACCCTGTGTGGTAAATTATGTACAGACTTATATTTTTTGATGGCTATGGCCAAACTTACAGCGTATGCCATACAGGCATCTACTACATGTAATTTTCTATATTAATGGAAAATTGTGATTTTTCCCCGGGGGAAAAGCCATTATCGTAGCAATGTTGAGAATAAGATTCACAGGGCAAGATCCATAGAGCAAGCTAGATAAATCATGGTAAGTTGAGCGAGCCATTGTGAGTTTCTCAATATAGAATTCGATCTACAAAATTTGTCAATGAGTCTCAACAAGCCACGAGCCATATGCGAATTTCATTTACGATTGATGCCACACACCGTGCCACAAAATATACACAAGCTTGTGGGCCACGTGCTAATAATGTGATGCCAATCTGTTGATGTGATTTTCTGCTTATTCCAATAATGAGCAACATTGTATATCGAGAGACACATAGTTATGGAAGATTACAGGCAAGCCTCAAAGATGAGCCACAAAACAAAAGATGTGAGCGATGGTAGGAATTATAAGCCACAGAAAAGGCGAGCCAATAGTGTGAATATTTGGGCAACAAGCTACAAGTGACATTTATAATATAGCGATATATCTGAAATGCTTCAAAGTGTTAACACTGTGTAATGTTGTAGTAACTGATGACGTGATGCCACCACAGGAATGCGAATTTTGGAATGTTAACCATAGAGCATGCTAAGATATAATTATACTATCATGAGAATTACAGATCAGGCCCAAAATTTTATGTTGACCCAAGTCGATTGATGACCAGAGAATTGAGCCCATGAATGTCTTACGAACTTCTTTCAGAAAATGCTAGGGTTACCACAGATAATGATTTGCTTCAGGTATTAACAGAAAGTGATCTTTTGGCTCCCATCCATCTTCAAACCTTGCTATGATACCGTGTTGAGAAATCGGGAGGCTGTTGAATTAGATGATTTCTCTTAAAAATGATAATTTCTTGTGACTGATTTTTACTTATCTTATTATTATTTTTGTTTCATCATCAAACAATTACCAAAAACAGCATGAAGATCACAGAAAATCAGTAGACACAAGATATAGACCCTCAACCAGGGCAAACCCCTCTCCTAGGGGAAAACCCAAAAATTTCTCTTCTTTATAGAATCAGATCAAAGTGAGATATCCAAGACCCATGACCACAGAAAGCCACCTCTAGATGCCATGTCAAATCCTCCATTCTGCTCAAGAAAATCATCTTCAAGAGATCAGCAACAAGAAATGTACCAAGGCAGAATTTCCACATGTTCCATTTCAGACTTCGGCCTTCTATCTTCTGCGAAAATTCAGAGCTGAATCACCCAAGAATGTGTGTCCAAATGAGCTCATCTCATCTTCTATTTATACTGTCTAGAGGGGTGTGAACAGACATGGCCATTGGGACAGGGCCAACATGTCATGTAGGCCAACTTGGCATCTAGAGGGGTTTTTTGACCCAAAATTACATAATAAAAATTCTTTTTCCTTTTTCTTTTCAAGAGGTCCAAATAGGACTTTGACTTTGACTCAACAAAACCTAGAAGCATGAAGAACATGCTTATCTAATAAATAATAATAATGAAAATTCTTTTGAGCATGAAACCCATGCTTGAAAGCAATTTTTCTTTTTCTCTTTCTTTTTCTTCTTTTTGCTTTTTACATAAAATATATAAAGGTACAACTATGAGGACTGAAACTAGTTACATCTTTCAACACTACTATCCTTGTTAGTGTTTTGGCTCTCCATAGTTTCACGACATAAGGTGATTGATGAGGTCTCAAAACTAATTCATAGAAGTATAACCTCATTTAGCTAGATCAGAATGCCTAATGGAGAATGAGGAAAGAGGGACTACAAGAGATACTGTTTCATTCACCTAGTTTCAGCCCTCATTTTGGTCCTAGAAGGAATTGTTTGTTAAATTTTTAGAATGTACATACACCTGTCTTTTGATCTCCTTTAGTGCACAAGCATCTTCTCTTCCCTCCTTAGGTGAGGTTGAAGGTCTGTCAGCCGTCACTCTGGTTTACTCAACCCAATTTCAACACCTAAAGTTTCAACCAGTTAGTTCATACCACCAACTGTTTTTCATTGGCTTTCAGATAACAGGATAACATGTTTTATCTTTTCATCTTTCACTGATTTGAAAGTAATGAGAAATCTTACATATGCAGAATGGTTTGTCATTGAAAATCAGCATTGACCAGAAATGCTTATACACTTGTACATATGGGGATGTGTATTTGACTGCATGGTTGACTGTATAGTAAATCCAATTATTTGTCATAGTATCAAATGCTGTGGTGTCTGCTTACATCATGGCATCAGGCTATAACATCAAATGTGAATACATCAATAGATGTTGAGCTTCTATATATTGTTTAACTCATGCACAAGATATCTCAAATATCAAGAGCAATTGTAACTGAGAGCTGGGTCCCTAGTTGGCAGTAATTTATTTATGAATATCATCTCTGTTTTTGGAAAACTGACTTGGCCAGGGAATTGTGTTCTTTAATCACAAGGATCAATAAAATTAAGCTCCATCTCTGTAATTGAATGCACTACTAATGATGGATTAATTTTGATACATGCATTGCAGCTCTGAATTCGCTCTTCGTTCATATTTGTACATTCTTTTGCATGCATTGGCGGCTGCTCCAGCATCCTGGTGGTTTGGGGTAGAACAAAAGGTGATTTTCTTGGGCTTTTCAGTAGTGAGAGAAAAAATGACACACATTGGCTTCATGAATTTCACTTGAGAATGATAGCATTTGACCTTTAGCTTTGTTTGGTAGGTCCGGGTATTCTATTTTCTCAGGTTGATCCTTGGTCTTGCATCAACAATCTCGGAGACAGCTCTCGTTGTGGCTGTATCATCGAAATATGGTAGAAGGTTGGCGATTTCCACTCTGCTTCTTCTTGCATTTACAAGTGGTTGCTTTATTGCTAGTACAAGTAAGTGTTATTTTTAATTACTGTTTCCTAACATTCATTGATTGTAGCCAGTTAGCATGGAGATTCCAAGACTTGCTTAAGTTAAAGCCAATCTGTGATAATACTGCAGCTTAACTCATTTGCGGCATTTGTACTGAGATTCTTCTCTACTACGTGAGGATAGAGTATAACATAAGATGCAAATGGCTGTTATGAACTCTTTTATTACATTTCTGTATTTTGTATTGAACTCCTAATTCTTTTCTTTTGGCTAGGCTTCTTGCCCAGCACGTTCTCCATGTATGCAGTTACCCTTGCATCAGCTGCACTTCTTTTTGAGAGGCCTGCCTTATCTGTTTCAGTGGCTGCTATTGGTGTTCTTCTTGGTTGGCCATTCTCTATTCTTACAGCAGTGCCACTGGTTATCTATGCTTTAAGCACTGGAAATTTTAAGAGGGTTTTTTGCTCTGGGGCAATATCTTCAATAGGTGTGATGGTAAGCATGATGCATCTCATGAGAGGATTCTATCGTTGATTCAAATTTATATGGTATTTTCATGAATTTTAATTCATTTTTTGTTCCCAGAGCATCTCTAACTATGAAATTAGGTGCATTGCATGCGAGTATCCATATTCTTATGTTATCAAATTTAAACTATGCTATTACAGGTGCTATCAGTATTGACGGATTATTACTATTATGGAAGGTGGACATCATCAGTTCTCAATCTGCTAGTATATAATGTTGCTGGAGGAGGTGAAAGCCATTTGTATGGGGTAGAAGGACCATTGTTCTATTTGAGGAATGGCTTCAACAATTTCAACTTTGCACTTGTATTTGCATTGCTGTTCTTCCCAGTAATGCTAATTACAAAGAAAAAGGACTATGTACCTTTAATGGTTGTGGTTTCTCCAGTCTACTTGTGGTTGACATTCATGTCTCTACAACCTCACAAAGAAGAAAGGTAATTGTCTCCTTGGTTCTAGGAAAAATTCCATTTAACATTGGTTGTAAATATCCTGAAAATTTTGTTCAAATGCTTTAGTATGATGGTTAAGAATGAAGATTTTACAAACTTTAGCAAGGTTCATCATTCATGTAGAAGGGGTTTTGAATATGATAGGTTTACTAAAAATAAAAATTCATGAGGGACATTGTCATAAAATTAGCTGAATTTGTTTTTGTTGCTTTGTTATGAACACAAATATATATATAATAATAATAGATAAATAAATAATGCGTAATAATTAGTATCAATGATTTTGAGAAATGTAACTAGTATTGGTCTTCATAATTGTTTTTGTGTCATGATGTAATGTATTTGTCAAAATAAAAAGAAAAAGAAAATATTTGTAAAAGAAAAATTATTTATGAGCATGGGTTTCATGCTTTATTTATTTTTATTCTAGGTCAAAGCATCCATTGAGTGCTTCTAGGGTTTATGTCATGAGTCATAGTCCTTGTCATTATGATCTAGACCCTTCTTGGGCTCATTGTGTCAAAGAAAGAAAAATATTTTATGTATCTTGGTCATATCACACTCCTCCATCAAGTCAGCCTGCCCATCTCTTCATGTCAGCCTAATAGAGGAGCTTCAAACCACTATATATAGCCATAGATTCATCCTAGTATGGGAGAAAGTCATCCATGATTTCAATCTGCAATTATCAAGTGAAAAAGGAAGTGCGAAGAAGTCTAAAATAGGTCTTTACATAGAAGGAAGATGCTAACAAAGAGAAGCCGAGATTTCTTATTTTTTTTTCCACACATGTGAAGAAGATTGAGGTGCAGGCCGAATTACAGAGTTGCAAAGAGGACCGAGAATTACAAAGTTGCAGAGACGACCGAAAATTACAAAGTTGCAAAGAGGGTTGAGACTTACAATATTGCAGAAAGGGAGAATCACTTGAAGAGTTGAATTATCTTCATGGGAGGTTGACTTGGTGGATGGAGGAGGTCATTTGTCTTGGCCGTAGGTCTTGGTTGTCTCATTTGATTTGGTTCATGAAAGAAGAGAAGTTTTTGGGTTTTCCCCTGGTTGAGAGCCTACATCTTGTGTCCATGATCTTCATGTTTTTGGTTTTGGTAGTTGTTTGATGATTAGAACTTAAAGAAGACATAGTTAACAAGAATTTAAGAACATCACAAGTAATTATCAAAGATAAGGAAATCCTTCTGCCTTTATGATTTTTCCAACATGGTATCAGAGCAATGGTGAAGACGGATAAAAGTCTGCTTGAAGATCTTTGGCTCTCATCATTGACATTAATTCAATGGATCTTCTTCAGTGATAGATACCCCTGCAATACAACACAATCTTGCTGTCATTGTTACAAAAGAGACCTTTAGACAGAAGAAAGGTCTTTTAATGCCTTGAGTAAGGTTACATATGATAGTTCTCTTAGGGTGACCAATCCCTCTTCAAGGTCAAATGAAAAGTATGTTGAGAAATCTAGGGAAGCTAGATTAGGTGATTTCTTTCTTTGATAACTGCTTGTGATGTCTTTTTACTTATCTTAATTAGATTCTTTTTCTCCTTGATTATTATTATGTTCTTTTCATCAAACAAACTACCAAACCATAAAGAACAACAAAACAATAGGACGTTGGATATAGGCAATCAACTTGGGCCAAAACATCTCCTCTTGAGAGGAAAACCCACAATAATTCTTCTTCTTGTAAAATCTTCTGTTGACACCTAATCTTTGGTATAAGGTAAATCCATGTAAATATTGTAATAGGAAAATAAAGAGAATTGGAAGACGAAGAAACATTGGGAGATGAAACCCAATAGTCTCCCTCTCCATGTATATATTCATGTTCCATCTTAATGCAAAAATACAATTCAATTCGTGGAGTTACCTCCTGGCTTGACATGGTATTAGATCCAACTCCCATTTTAGAGTTGTAACTCCTATTCCTGCAATGAATCCTTGCCATGGATAGAGCATTCTCTGATTTTTGCCTTGAATAGTCTAGTGTGTACACTACTTGTCTGTACGCTATCTGAGTATATGTGGAAGCTGAGACCTGTCGAGCTTGTGCTGGTGGTTTGGAAGCCGAGACCCTGTGTTGTTAGTGTGGAAGTTGTGACCCCATGCTGGTGGTGGCACTGTCTGGACATGAGCTCTATAGCGTTGGTGCGTTGAAATAATCTGGTTGCATATGGTGTAAGCCATGGTGTTGAGAGGTGGAACCCGCTTCTATGTTAAATAATTTTCGAAGACTGTGAGGGATGAACACTTTTGAAATTATGCATTGACCATGAGCTTCGCTATGCATATATCTCTGGCTGTTGGTGGTGCATTCAACGTCAAATGACTAGAGGAATTTGCATTGAATATGCTGATCGAAACCCCTGCCATGGTGAACTGTGCATGTTGTTGTGCGTTGATTGAGGACTTGACTTTGTTTGGTGGAGCACGATGTCATAATTAAAGGTGGAATCGATGTATTGAACTCCATATGCGCTGAACTCCATGTTTTGAAGGTCATATGGTTCGATGGTATCTCCTCTTGAATACTGAAATGATATATGTTAATTGTGCATGGTATAAGTCGTATGGTACGAAGACCTCTTTTTTTTTCATGAAGACCGTATTTGGAGTAGTTTTTTTTTAACACCATAATTCATTATATTAAAGCCGTGAGTTCACTTGTTATGAATATAATTCATAACAAGTAAATAACTAAAATAAATGTAGATATTAAATAATCAAATACTGATTATGTTAAATAGTCATTAAGTTAAGTGAAAAGGCATGTCTAAAAAGACATGCCCAGTCAGGAAAAGACACCTGCTTAGGTATATCTATGCGGGTCCTCATTGTAACATTCATCACTTATATATATTAATTAATAATAATAATAATAATAATAATAATTTATTATTACCAAATACCTCTTGTGTATTTTTACATTCAAGCTAACAAGTTATCAGTTTTTATGCTCCAGCGGTATCAAAGCCATGGCGCACAATATAATCATGCGGGTCTTTGAACATTGTTCGCCGCACAATGTGCCATTACGTTCACGTCCTAATTGCGTTGAGCAATTTAATAAAATTCAAGAAGTATTGTAGCGATTAGAAAAATCATGGGTAGAAGTTAAAGCATGTCGAAAGGAAATCGATAGTAAGGAAGATGATAACGACAATGAAGAAACGAAAGAAGATGAAGCAGTAGATGATTATAATGTTCAATATTATGATGAAGGCATATAAAGGCCATCAAGTGCTTCATTGATACCTGCAGGCCCAAGACCCGTTGTTCCTGTTGTATCCATTCAAACTGTTCCATTGTTGTTACGGTCTATCAGTGCATCAGGAAGACTAGGAGTTGGAGATTCTATGGCTTCAAATAGCATGTTGTTGTCTCAAAGGTCACAGGTGCCTCCATCATACAAAATGGCTGCTGTTGGAAAGAATAAGAATACTTACGCTGGGCATGTTCATCTCTCGGTCTTGAGTGTTAACACTCTGGCAGTGGCAAGTCCCTCTCAAGGTTCCACTGCTTCACATTCTAGTGGTTTTATGCAGAACTCTCTTTCATCTTCTGTGTTACCTCCATGTACAATTCCAGGTTCTCCTCAATCAAGTCATAGGATGGACATGCATAATGAATATTCCTTAGACCGGACAAGTTGTGATGCCTCGCCTTCTTCATCTGGGGCTATTGGATCATATATTCGCACATCACAATTATCTTTCTTGATTGGACTTGAATAAGAGCAGCGTATTTGTGGTGTTGCTAGTCAGAGTGAGCATCCTGTGGGCTTCACTTTTGGCTCAGTAACTCCTGAGATGCTAAATTGACAAAGATCTCATGGGCACACGCTAGATGTTGAAGATTCCAATTCTTGTGTACAAGAAAAATCTTTCAGAGTGGACCAGCTTAATCATCAACCAAGTTTACTGGATCAGCATATACATCAACAACCACATAGAGGGAAGAATATGAAATCTTTCCAAGTTCATTTTGAGCTTGATGGTCATGATATCAGAGTCCAGCAAGCCACAATGAATGATCTTGGTATGCAGGGACCCCTGATGCATGTATATCCATCTATTGATGTCAGGCAGGTTAGTCCTATCATGTCAGGAGAATTTCCTCATCTCTATATCATCAATGACTTGCTTGATGACGAACATTATCAAGGAAAAGCCCTTAGTGCAATGCTGTAGCATCTAGGTGGGCAACATTTAAATCGACGCATTCCTTTTCTTGGGCTTGAAAGGAGAAATTGAGGTCAATTGCTTCCAAAAGTAAATCTTGTCAAAGGAGATAGAGTTGAGATATTCAGATTGCATGAAGATGTTTTGTTTCAATTGCATTCTTCCTCGAATCCCTCAAGTATTGGGTTGAGGGAAAGCTTGCAAATGGTTCCTCTTTATGCACATTCACTGTATGGTCAATCAATGGATTCAAACAAGGCATGTAGTTAGGTTGAGTCACGGGCAAACCATGTTCCACCAAATAATGTGCCGAATCAGAGGAATAGCCTTCCTAAATCCAGTTCTGACAAGAACAATGTGCAGTTGGCCTATGCCTTGGGCAAGTATGATCAACTAAAGTCACCCACACATTAGACAAACAATACAGAGTCCAATCTATGTTGCTTCTGTCCATTGTCTTGCGAAACCTGTCCCCTCTCTGTCTCGGTGTGCCATCCCCAACTGTCCGCGATAATTCCAAAACTCAGTATGACGCTGTCTACTACCTACTCGTCGACCGTGGCATATCAAATTTTACTAGAGTGGGGCGTGGAGGCATTGATGTTGTTCTTGCGATTGTACTCTGTGCAGAAGGACGGGGATCTCGCTGTGGTCCTTGCTGGGCTTTTGTTCTAGTTGGCAGGAAACAAATACGGCCTAGTCTATTGTTCCGATTGGCAGGCTACAAATATAGCCTCATTTTTTTTTACCAAAACATGTGCCCAGAACCACAGAGTCGTAGGTGGAGGTCACATGTAAGAATCCACAGATAAATCGCATCATGGAGGCCATTTTCTTTGGTAGATTGATCTATTACATCCTGGATGATCCACACACGCCCAGTGTCGATCTCATCCACTGTGCAGATATCGTCTATGCCTATTGCAGTGAGGCATTTCATCGGCACGTTGCCAAATCACTTTGAATGCAGGCCCTGGCTTCATACAATGTCCAAGATATAAGATTCATCATAGAAAAACAAACACTGGATTTATCTTCCGAAACAACAAGAGATATTATTATCCCGTAGATAATTTGGATCGAAAATGAAGTGACACATTGTACAAACACGACCATGATTTTTATGGCATATAAGTAAAAGAGTCACCTATATAAAGTAAATACAAACTAACTTTACAAAATTATACGGTTACTTTTATATAAAAAAAATAATAATAATAGTAATAATAATATAAATAGTATAAAAAAATTTATATTATTATTATTAAAAAAATATATTATTATTATTAAAAAAGGGAAAAAAAAATGATTAAAAATAAATAAATTTAGCTTTATTAAAAAAAAAAAAAATAAAATTAGAGTTATAAAAAAATAAAAAAAAATCGATTCAACACAATGCTACCAAGCAAATTATACAGGTAGAGGTGCCAATGGCGTTGAGTTACATATGCCGAGATGACAAATGCAAATTGAAGGAAACTGCTAACAATAAGCTTTGAGGATAAAGCTTCTGAAAGAAGGGGCTATGTTATGAATCTATCTCATAACAAGTAAATAAATAAAATAAATGTAAATATTAAATAATCAAATATTGATTATGTTAAATAGTCATTAAGTTAAGTGAAAAGGCATGTCTAAATTGACATGCCCAGTCACGAAAAGGCACCTGCTTAGGTATATATATGTGGGTCCTCATTGTAACATTCATCACTTATACATTTATATATATAATAATTTATTATTACCAAATACCTCTTGTGTATTTTTACATTCAAGCCAACAAGCTATCAATTTTTATGCTTCATCACCTCTTATGAAGTGCATGCCTTAATATATGGCGATGCTTATATTATAAAGTGCATTATGGTGGAATGACATGCCTTAATATATGGTGATATTATGAAGGGCATTATGGTGGAATGACATGCCTTAATATATGGTTTGAATAGTGATATTATATGGTGCTATAATGTGTGAGTAGTAATTTATAGGGTGGAGAGCCATCATATGCACAGTAAAGAGTGAAATTTTTGTTTTCGAAAACAAATAGTTTTTTTTTGAGGATGCATTCACTTATCTCTATTGTGGGAGTGGTTCCCTCTGGCAAAGAAAACTATCCTGAGTGGTCTCGGAAGATAAAACACGCCCTCATTTTCAATGAATTGTGGAAAGGGGTTTGTGAAGCAGGAGGCAATGCACCTGAGAAACCCACTTCAGATAAGGACCTTGCCATTTGGGAAAATAAGAAGAACAAGACCTATGCCTTGATTGTAGAGTTAGCAAATGAAGAGGTGAGTCGACATATTTTGCCATTTTCAAATGCTTTTGAAGCCTTAAAGAAGTTGAAGGAATCGTACGACTCACACTCTGAACTTGAAGTTGTTCAATTGATGATTAAGTTGTTCAATCTTGGGTTAAAAATGATGACCCTCCTGCCTTAATGTTAGAAGTAAGATCCATTACGCATGACATAAAAGCCATTGGTGTTGAAATATATATTCCTCTCATAGCTTATGTTAAGGCACTATATCCCACCTATTAAGATTATCTTGAGTCGTCACAAGCAAGTGGTAACCTTAAAGAGATTACCTTTGACTCCCTTGAGAAGAAGTTCGCTGAAAGAAAGAAGGCTTTTGGGAAGAAGACAACGCCTCAGTCTACTAAAGAAGCTGTGTGCCTTGCACAGAAGGAGAAGAATCATGCACAAGATTCTTCTAGAGGAAGAGGTGGCCAAAGAGGAAGAGGAAGGAGGAATTTTAGAGGTAGGGGGGCAGACAGTTCCAAAGAGAAAAGTTTGATCTTCATTGCTTACGATGTAATAGAGATGGACATGCTTCCACTTGTAAGTTGCGTTGGGACCGAATTGAGCAGGAAAGAAATTAAGGGAAAGGTAAAGCACCCGAGTCCGCTCCTTATGTTGTGGCACATTGCAACATTAGAGTAACTGAAGACTTATTCAATGCTTCACTCGCTTCATGGAAAGATGATTGGTTGCTTGATTCAGGAGTCACTTGCCACATGACTTTCAGGAGAGATTTATTTGAAGAATTTAGTGACAATGTTGATAGAGTAGTATACTTTGCAGACAAGTCAAAACTCAAGCCATTAGGGCTTGGCACCATTAGGCTCAAACTGCCTGGTTTTCCAAACTTTCTTCTACATGATGTTCTATACCTCACGAAATTGAGGAGAAATTTGCTGTCTTTGGTCCATATCCGCCAACAAGGACGCTCCATTCATATATTTGATGGTAAGGTCAAGGTTAGAAAAGCATCAGATCACTCACTTGTCATGACGGGGATAGAAGAAGAAAGGCTTATGAAGTTGCGAGGTACCTCTGCTCGTGCACATAACTTCTCATACATTTCTCACTAAGATGAAGGTACATTTCCATCAAGTCTTTTATGGCATGCTAGATTTGGATACTTGAACTATGACAACCTTTGTTTGTTGAAAAAAATGGTGTTACTGGTTTGCCCACAATTCCTAGGAAACTTAAGCAATGTGATGCTTGTATCTTAGGAAAGAACAACAAACATTCTTTTCATGATTCTCATTTCAGAGCACATAGAAAACTTGAACTCATTCATTCACATTTATGTGGCCTAATGCCTATTCCTTCTGCAAATGGTAGTAAAAATATGATGACATTTATTGATGACTACACCAGAATGTGTTGGCTTTATTTATTGAAGAAAAATTTGAAGCTTTTGAAACATTCAAGAACTTTCATGCATGAATTGAAAATGATGCACTATCTCATATTGACTCTATTCACACTGATAATGGAAAAGAATACGCTTCAGATGAATTTGAAAACTATCTTCGCCAGGATGGGGTCAAACATAAAAAATTGTCCTATAATCCTCAATAGAACAAAGTAGCTGAAAGAATGAACAGGACAATCTTAAATATAGTACGTTCCATGATGTTTTTCAAGAATGTTAAACTGATGTTTTGGGCTAATGCAGTTCTATGTGTGTTTGTATATAAAGAATAGGTGTCCATCTAATGCTATCAAAAACAAGACTCCTTATGAAATGTGGTATGGCCACATTCCTTCGGTGAGGCATCTCAAGGTTTTTGGTTCCATCTGTTATGCCTTGATACCTAAAGAACAAAGAAGCAAACTTGGTGCAAGGAGTTGCAAGTGTATCTTCTTGGGGTACTCAAATACCTCCAAAGCATACCGTATCTATGATGAAGTCAATAAGAAGTTTATAATATCTAGAGATGTGATCTTTCTTGAATCTTCCAAGGCTGACAATGTTGTTGAGCAACAACTTGATCGCTTGGATAGATTCAGACATGCAAAATCTTTTCAAGAGTTTGATAATGAGATTCCACATCTTGAAGGGGGGGTTCCTATATTGGATCATTCTGTGGAATCTTCTTTTGAAGCGCTCTCTCCCTTGCATGAAGCTCCAACCATTGATGACACTTTGAGTGATGTGATTGACAGAATTGGGAGACTAAATCTTGATTCAGCCCCAACTCAGTGAAATGAGCAACTTGGGTCATCTCAGAAAGGCCCTCCAAAATCGCTGACAAAGAAACTTGAAAGTGTTCGTCCTGATGAGGTTGGAAATACAGGAAGAAGAAGCTCAACTAGACAGAATGGAGGTGATGTAGACGATTTTGATTCACCTGTTGATATGGAAGTTTCTTATGATTGTGCACTGAACTTGTCTACAAATTTTGAACCAACTTCCTTCAAAGATGTCGCTTCTCATGATGAATGGAAAGAAGTGATGCAGAAATAATATGATGCCTTGATAAAGAATGGCACCTGGAAGTTGGTTGATTTTCCATTGGGAACCAAACCAATATGCTGCAAGTAGGTCCTCAAGAACAAGTATAAAGCAGATGGTTCACTTGACAAGCATAAAGCCAGGCTTGTGGAAAATGATTTTGCACATAAGGAAGGGGTCGACTATGAGGAGACTTTTGCCCCCATAGCAAAATGGGCTACCATCCGAACACTCTTTTCCTTGGCAACACAAAACGGTTGGAAATTCCATCAAATGGATGTAAAAACTGCTTTCTTGAATGGAGATGTGAAAGAGAATGTTTTTATGTCCCAACTAGAAGGATTTGTTGTGAAGGGTCAGGAACATAAAGTATGCAAGCCTATAAAATCCTTGTATGGCCTCAAGCAAGCACCGTGAACGCAATACGAGAACTTAACTGAGCATCTTCTGAAACTCAACTTCAAACATTATGATCTTGATGATGCAACTTTGTTTATCAAGAAAGATGGAAAAACAATTGTATATCTTGTGGTGTATGTACATGATCTTTTGATGACAGAGAACAATGAGAGCTACATTGTATCCATAAAGAAGGAATCGAGGACAGGTTTTGAAATGACAGATTTGGGCTATGTTTACTACTATCTTGGTATTGAAGTAACTCAACATCCGAAGTTTATATTCCTCTCTTAGAAGAAATACATTGGCGATCTGTTGAACAGGTTTGGCATGGTTGAGTGCAATCCTTTGACTACTCCAATGGAACAAAACTTAAAGCTCACATCCATTGAAGTAAAAGAATTTGAGGATGCAATGAAGTATAGACAGCTTGTAGGAAGTCTCAACTACTTGACTACTACTAGACCAGACATTCGATTTGCTGTTGGAATCCTTTCTAGGTTTATGCAAAAGCCTTGTGAGGGTTATTGGTATGTTGCAAAAAGAGTTCTAAAGTACTTGAAGGGAACTCAAGACTTTGGACTTAAGTATACACACGTGGGTGACTTTAGCTTGATTGGATACTCTGGTTCAACCTTCGATGGAGATAAAGAAACTGGGGTATCTACTTCAGGTTATGTAATGAGTCTTGGATCAGGAGCTGTCTCTTGGAGGTCACACAAACAATAAGTTCCAACAGATTCCACAACTGAGGCAGAATATGTGGAGCAACTGAAGCAACAAAGGAAATTGTGTGGCTCAGGAAAATTCTAGAAGATTTGCATGAGATACAAGTGCATTCAACTCCTCTCTTGATTGACAACACTTCTGCAATAAAGTTGGCAAAAAATCCAAAGTTCCATGATCGAAGGAAGCAAATCAACAAAAAATACCATCTGATTCGACATCATGTTGAGGCCAAGACAATCCACCTACGTCATTGTTCCACAAATGAGAAGATTGCAGACATCTTCACCAAAGTGCTTGGAAGAGAAAAGTTTGAAAGATTTAGAATGATGCTTGGACTCACCAACATCCCTTTAGATTAAGGGAGGGAATGTTGACACCTACTCTTTGGGATTAGGTAAATCCATGTAAATATTGTAAATAGGAAAATAAGGAGAATTGGAAGACAAAGACATTGGTAGATGAAACCCAATAGTCTCCCTCTCCATGTATATATTCATGTTCCATCTTAATGCAAAAACAAAATTCAATTCATGGGATACCACTTGTTGGTTTTACTTTGTGGGTTTTCCTAATTACTTTAAACCCTAACCAAGATCTACTCCTTTGTAAGAAATTAAAATTAATGCACAGCGGAACTTACTTTCCATCTTCAAAGGCCTCCGTATGCTATCAATCAGACAACTTCCAAGGCTCTAGGTTGATACGCTCCTGGTCTTGACTTGAGTTATTGGCTCTTGAGTCCTTCCAAGAACTTGCAATCCTTTTCTCTGGCTATCCTAAATATTATGACAGAGTATCTAGTCTTCAATGGAGCAGACAATTTTTTCTGGGTGATTGCAAGCCTTGGAGACTCAGCCCTTTTATGGCAGTGCAAAACCCTAATCCTAGGGCAGCCGAAATTTAGCTAATACTTGGGAAACAAGTCTGTCAAGAAATCTGGAATTTCGGATTTCATCAGATCTCGAAATTGGGAACTTTCCAGAAAAACTGAAATAAATCAGAATAGATTCTGATTTCCTTATTTAGCTCAAATTTATTACTGCTATTATTTTAATCAACTATAATCGGTCCATTAACAATTATAATTGTTTAACATTATTCTATATGTATTCGTATCCAAATCCTTATTTAAATACGTATAATGCCATGACTTAATTAATCACATTATTTGGCATATTTTAATCATTACATAAATGTAATCTTGCGACAGTATTTGATATCATAATCATAATGCACGTATGTCCAACTTAATTATTGTAATTAGACGTCTCTAAATCCAACAATCTCCCACATGGACAAGTGCAACCTTTTGATTATATATCCTTAACTTTATTGCATGCAACTTCTCTGTCTTTACTTATCGTATTTCTTAAACAATTCCGTCCATCAATTATGCTAACAAAGGACTTAAGCGACATTTGTCACATTTATTTGCAACTAAACTGACATAAATCACGCTGCCAACATAACTGAGTGACATGAATCTGATTTGGACATATAGTTTAGAAATTACACGCAAGTGTGATTAGACGTGCCTATTTCTAATTGAGTCACCTTTACTTTACTGTATGAGGCCAAAAATTTAAACTTTTAAAGAAAGAAATAATGAAACTGAAACTGAATGCAACTTGTATATATCATCAAAATTGTTTACAATTGCATTACATAGAACATCAAAAACAGAACTTAAAACATATTCAGACTCCCACATTTTCTAATTATGCTAAACAGATATTACACCCATACAAGCAACATGTTGGTGAAACTTCTTGGGTGGTAATCCTTTAGTAAGAGGATCCGCAATCATGGAGTCTATACCTATGTGTTTTATACATAATTCATTATTCTGCACTCTCTCTTTTACAACCAAAAACTTAATGTCAATGTATTTCGACTTTGACGAACTTCGGTTGTTGGTTGCGTATAACACTGCTGAATTGTTGTCACATAATAATTTGAGTGGTTTCTGAATAGAATCCACAATTTTCAGACTTGTGACGAAGTTTTTCATCCATACGCCATGATTAGATGCTTCAAAGCATGCAACAAATTCAGCTGCCATAGTGGAGGAGGCTACCAATGACTGTTTAGCGCTCTTCCATGACACAACACTCCCTGCCATCATAAAGATGTATCCTGATGTTGACTTCATGCTGTCGACACATCCTGCAAAATCAGAATCGGTATATCCAATGACCTCGAGTTGTTCCGATCTCCGATACGTGAGCATATAGTCTCTTGTTCTCTTTAGGTATCTCAACACTCACTTGGCTGCCTTCCAGTGTTCCATACCTGGGTTACTCAAATATCTCCCTAGCATTCCGGTAATGAACGCAATATCCGGACGCGTGCATACTTGTGCATACATGATGCTACCCACGGCTGAGGCATAGGGAATATTTTTCATGAGGTTTTTATCTAAGTTAGTTTGGGGACATTGTTTCAGACTAAACTTACTCCTTTTGATATAGGGGTATCTCCTGGTTTGCTGTTTTGCATGCCAAATCTTGTTAGAATCTTATCGATATAGTTCCTCTGAGATAACCTCAGAATACCTTGAGATCTATCTCTAAATATTTCAATCCCTAGAACAAATGATGCATCACCAAGATCTTTCATTTCAATGTTCTTAAATAAAAAATTCTTAGTTTGATGCAACATATCCTTATCGTTACTGGCAAGCAATATGTCATCTACATATAAAACCAAGAAAATAAATTTTCTCCCACAGAACTTAAGGTATATACATTCATCTACTATGTTAGACTCAAAACCAAATGAGCTAACAACTTGGTGAAACTTATAATACCATTGTCGAGATGCTTGTTTTAGCCCATAGATAGATTTCTTAAGTCTGCAAACCATAGCCCCTGCATCACCTGATACAAAGTTTTCTGGCTGCTTCATATAGATCATTTCATCAATTTCACCATTGAGAAACGCCGTCTTTACATCCATCTGATGAAGTTCTAAATCATAATGTGCTACAAGCGCCAATATAATCCTTAAAGAGTCTTTCGATGAATCTGGAGAGAAAGTCTCTTTATAATCAATGCCTTCTTTCTGTGTGAAACCTTTCGCAACAAGACGTGCCTTGTATTTTTCAACATTGCCTTTAGAATCCCGCTTAGTCTTAAATATCCATTTGCAACCAACGGGTTTCTTGTCTTTAGGCAACGGAACGATATCCCAAACGTCATTTTCATACATAGATTTCATCTCTTCATTCATGGCATTAATCCACATTTGAGAGTTAGAGCTTTCCACAACTTGTTTGATATTAACAGGATCATTTTCAAACATGCCAATGTCAAACTCATGTTCTTGAAGATATGCATAATCCTTTGATTGTGTAGATCTTTTCTCTCTAGTAGATCTTCTAACTGGCACAGGCTCTAGATTTCTTGAGGTTCATTTACAACTTGATCTTCAACAGGAGGAGTAACATCATTACCAACTTCTGAATCTCCCACAGGCCCTAGGCCATCAACATTTGTCATGTCAATGTGAGGGTTTGGGTTGGGTTCAGGTCCATTTGTGTTCTCTATTCCATGTTGAGTTTCTAACTGAGTTGTTTGGGATGATGAAGTTTGCAC
>APFE030848183.1:4150-44034 GCA_000404065.3 Pinus taeda | reverse complement strand
ACCTCGTTGGGGACATGCAAAGAAAAACAGAGACAAAGCAGACCGCTCTGATACCACTGATCCAGATTTAAACAGGAACGCAATAAAATACAGAGATAACCATATACACAAAGATGCAGCGGAAATAATACTTCATTTCATTAATGGAAAATACTGAAATATGCTTACAACCGGAAATAGAAATAAACCAGCTAGGCGATGGTAGCTTATCTCTGAGAAGAGATGTGCGGCTACATGTCTCTGAACTGTTCCGAACTTGTGTTACAATGAGGCTCGAAGGCCTATTTATTATTGAGAAACAATGGAAAACCCTTCACATTCCAAAACCGACCCTTAGAAGATGAAACGCCAAATTGTGGGCCCCGTTTTGGGTAAATTGGTACATCAATTTCCCGGGGTCGTAACTTGGCATACGATCTCCGTTTGACGCGTATGATAGCTCGTTAGAAAGATCTATCCGAGAACTACCACTTTGGGAAGGGAAACATCGGTCCATGGACCCATGTTGCCCCCATATTTCCCAAAAAACGTCGTTTAGGGCCTCAAAACGGCTCCGGAAGTTCAGGACCCGAAAAAACTGCTAAAAATAGTAAATTTTGCTACAATTACAGAAACTGAAAAACTGAAAGAGACAGTTGTGGGGGTCCAAATGGGATAGGTGGGTGGCCACCAACATCCACCTGGATCAAGTATTGAAACAAGAGTGTTGCAATTCCTAAGGCTACCAACGTTAATTATCAATTTGAGATTTGTACAAAATTAAGATGTGATAGTGCTATATGCATAATAGGCTAAGATATACTTAAGTGACTTTGAAGAAATGAACTAGACAATGGTATACAGAGAACACTCTATCAACTGAATCTAGATTTGCAAGGAAGAAATTGCATTAAAGGAAAGTTCTAATCTACTTTGCAAAAATGGAAATGTTACTCTATTCGCAAAAATGGAAATGCTACTTTCTCAAATGTAAACGTTAACCTATTTTCATAAATGTAAAGGCTACACTACTTGTAGAAATGTAAACTTTAATCTATTTGCAGAGTGTAAATGTTGCATTAAAAGGAAACCTAGTCTAAGGAATGGAAATGAAAATGCTTGAAATAGACACCCAAGCTTAAGAAGCATAAAACAAAGACAACAATCCTAATCTAGCTTGCATAAAGAAAAGAGCATGTAATCAATAATTAACCACTATATTCCCAAGAGATTAGATCTAGTCACAAAATTCATTAGATACGTCATGAGGCAATCAAGAAAATCATCATCATGTTATCCAATTCATAAATCTGTCCACCAACGCTAATTGTTGAAATGTGTTGTAGTGGTAAAAGGCAAGTCGTAAGTGGTCTTTAGTCTTCCTCAATCATGTTTTCAAATCCTAAGGGACATTATTCAAGGCCAGGAGGAACAAATAAAGCTTCAAGGGAATATCTGGTCAAGTTTACATGATGTTACAAGATGTTACAAGATTGCCCTATTTTGCTACAGGTTGGATTCATGAGTGTTATGAGGGTGGAAAAGGTGATATGAAGGTAGGAAAATGTAATGGAGGGTAGATGAAGGTTGTATGAACCTTTCCAAGCATATTACCCTTCAGAGCCCCATTTCGCACAAGAACCAATGCATTAAGTGGCCTTAAATAAACTATAAATGTACTCTCGGTGAACAATGTTTGAGGGAGTTATTGAGGTTGAAGAAAGGGTCATGGTGGTGGGATAAGAAGTTTGAATAACAATGCCAACACTACAGATCCATAGTAGTTCCTACACACCACAAAAATCTACATAGTTTTTCCAAACAATTAAAGCACATTAACAATGTAAATTGCAAAAAATTGAAATGATAGAGAAAGGATGAGTTGAATTTTATTGGGAATCTAATTATTTCATTGAAATACTACCTATTTGGAAATCTTCAGAAGACCTACATCCACCAAATTTTATGATTCATGTGCTCAAAGAAAACTACTAAACCAATCACTAATTTGTAGAAAACTAAGATGCAAGAAAGAGGACTAACCTGAGGTCTAACTAATGCAAAGAAAGTGGTTATATATTTTTGTCTTTCCAACACATTATCCTCAACCACACTTCCCACAAGATAATTAGTGAGAATAAGATTAATTTGAATGATGGAGACTCTGGTGAGAACAAGTTAATTAAGAAAAACCTGGAATGCAATAATGACTTTAGTTGAAAAGAAACATATTTCCATAATAAGCATGAAACATTGATTTACATATTACAAAACTGCAACTCATGGACAAACAAACTAAATTGCAACTCATGGACAAACAAATTGAATCCAAATCATTCAACCTGTAGTATCCACATAATATTTATACAACTTTTATCAAGTCCAAACCTAATTTTTCAAGTATCTGATTCATAAAAAAAAAGGTTACCACCCCTCTTTGACATTAATTTTCTAGTTGCTGACTCTCTAAATACAAAACCATTCTTCAAGTCCGGATAGATTATAAGAAATTTATTGCTAAATATAATAAATTTATTGTTAAATTAAAGAGGGCACAATTGTGTTTTTTTAAAGTATATATTAATTATATATATAATATATATATATATTATATATATATATCTTATATAATACTAATTATTAAGCAAACCATGGGTTGTCATTCTCCTGAGCTTAAAAATCGCAAAGGTATATTGACTATTTACCTTAATTTAATTTTAATTATTTTAGTTTTATTTTTATTTTACTTAATTTGACCAAAGTCAAAATGTTTGCGCCCAAAAGCCCTATATGATAGAGATATTGTAACGTAACTAAATGCTAAAGTAAACGTGACCATTCTCAAGACATTTTTTAATTTATCAAATTCGGGTCCCTAGTTTTTTTTTAGTTGTTGAATACATTTATGTATTTGAAAATGTGTTTTAAACAACAAAAAATCACAATCTTGTTTGAAAATGTATTGTCGGATTTGAGTGAAAAAGGCTATTTCACTTATAAGTTAGACTAACCCTAAAACAATCCTATAAAAATAAATAATAATAAAAATAACCCATGGTATTCATATGGAATATAGCTTATTTAAAGGGGGGAATTAAACCAACCTAGATCCATCTTAACTCTAAATCTATCAAGCGCCCATATCGATCAAATCTCTTTTCACACTAAAAGAGGTTTGTACCTCAAGAAATTTGATCCCTATTAGCCCTTAGCAAGTTAAAATGGATATAGGTTAATTACATAACAAGATAGGAGATGACATTACAATATCTCTTCCATGTTAGACATACCCCTTATTACAATAAAAAAAATTAAGACATTAATATATTGATATTTATATATATATATATATATATTATTATAATATATTATATATTATATATTATATTATAATTATATATTTATTTAATTTTATATTTATAAATATGTTGAATTAGATATTCAACATAGTAATAATAATAATATCAATTGACATAATGTTGACGGTGCTGGACCCACCAACATGTATGGGGATATCCTTAGTAAGAGGTCTCAATTAGACCTCAGACCATTTGGTGTAGGAGTCCCAGCAATGGTTCGTACGGTAATGCCTTGACCACGATTTTGCACAGAGACAAGTAAGATGTCCCTGTTGGTAGCAAGGGTGTGATAGCTGCAGTAAGTCAAGGAAGGTGCATGAGAGGTTCTAATGCACTGAGGGTGAGGTGAGTGCACCCCTTGGAAACTTGTAATAGTACGCAGCTTGGAAGAGAACACATGAGCAAATATGCATCATAAGCTGGAAAGCAAGTTAGTAAGCAATCCGAAGTGATGGTTAAACCAACAACATATTTCATAAAGATTTATACATACTTATACAAAATAGCCCATACATGCATGTGTAAGAAAACAAATACATATATCATATAGAGTAAACCAGATAGCATAGAATACAATATAACATATGCATGAAACATGTTGGCTCTATTATATTAAGAAGTGTAAGTTCCAATCATACAATGCATCCATGTCCAACCACTAGTTTCGATAGTGGAATGTTACAACCACAACCGCCTACTCCTCTAAAGAGATGTACTAGCTCTGCACAATGGAGAAGCCAAGGCTCATTACAATACTCTCTAAGCTCTCTCTAAGATAGTCCTATCGGAAGTTTGACTGACCAAAAGCCTTTATAATGAGTTATGAGGTTCTATTTATAGAAAAGGGTGGGGTGACCCTTGAAATTCCTCTTTGTGACAATTCCTCTATCCTCATGATTCTTCATCTACTTTATGACTGTTACATCCAACTATCGACATTTGAACTTCCACTTGACAAGATGTTACAATACAATGCACATGTGCCCATGTGAGACAAAATGGATTGAGAAAACCATGCAAGACATCACTAACATTTGGTCCATTGTGATGAGACCAACTATTTGAACTGCTTGTGATGGTGAAGATGGTGAGCTAATGCTAAGCTTGGTCATCTGTGATGATGTGCATGCGCTCCGTGGTGGCATCTTGCTAAAGCAAACCCTTTCCTTCATTGCGTCCCGGCGCATTGGTGTTCTCCTCCATCCAACTCGTCTGCTAGCATGTGCATGGTCTTCTTGGGTGCGGCTGAACTGGCAATACACTAATGCATAGTTTCCATATTGATCTTCTAGTGTGTGCTGGTGGTCATGCGCATCAACTGTCAACTGCATGTTTAACTCTAGTTGGACTTGCTTCTTGTCTTTACCTTGGTGAGTGTGTTGAATGGGTGGGATCACATGCGTGCGCACAATTACATGCATGTTGCTGAATTCCCTTGGATATGATCAACAACGTTGCTCACCATGTCTACCCCGTGCCGGCTGCTAGGATGGATCTATAACTTATACGAGTGAAATTTCATTGACGAGTGCATGTTGTGCCTGATGTTGTACATGTTCCTGCTGCAACTCATTCTATTCTATATGCAACTCCTATTCTTCCTTGAGTTGTTGCTTCAGCACATGAAACTCCTTCTTTGTTTTGTTCTCCGCTCTTGCGCGATCATCTTTTCATGCTGTCATCTCATAGCCTCAATCTCCAAAGTTGCTTTCATCACAATTGGATCTTCTCAAGCTTACAACTTTGTTCCACCTCTATGTTTTCAATAACCTTCCTCTTGCATTTGCCGCATGCGAGTGTGATACCTTTTGCTGTTGTTGATGGTGTTTCTTGCTATGATGTTGATCATTGTGATGTTGCTGCCATATTATCTTGATGTCCTTGTCTACGAATAACTTGATGTCTTCATAAGTAGGCAAGCTCATAGACACTTGCTTGGTTTCAACCCACGTTGTGCTCTCAAGGTGTGTCCTTTGGATCTACTCTCTTGAAGGTTATTGTACTTGTGATGTTGAGAGGCAGATGAGCACCTACGATACCTATGGACATGGAAACACTCATGGAAATCAATATGTTTGTCAAAAAAAAAAATGAACTTGAGAAACAACTTACAACATACCTGTGTGACTGATCATGAAGGTTGTGTAACTTCCGCTTGGAGGTCGGGAGACTGACTACCAAAAAAGTGGAAGGCACAGTCCAGGTTGTCAGGAGGCTGACTGACTACTGGAACTACAGAATGCATAGTCTATCCTGGCCAAGTGAATACTGAAAATGCACAATGTGCAATTTCAGTCAGCAGTGACATGTAACTAGAAAACTGCATTGTGTAGTTTCTGGGGCAAGCGAGACACTGCCTCTAAGAATTACTCAATGCAAGCTTGGAGGTCAGTGCCTTGCTAGACTTGCACAATTTCTGGAGGGAAGGTAGAGCCTTTGCTTATGGAAATGCGTAGTTCTAGCCAAGCAAGGCACGGTCCGGGCAAAGGCAGCCCAGTCCGACCGACATGTGACTAAGAACATGAGAAGTGTGAATGCATAATGAGATGAGTGCAAACAATAAGTGCAGGATTCCAAAATCAAGGAAAGCATGCATGTGTGTGAAGTGAGTCACCGCAATGGCGACCGTTCATGCAAAACAATGTCATGCATGTGACAAGAGCGAGATGTTTACGAAAACTGCAACGACGCAAGTACAATCTAGTATGCATGTAAACGATAACAAGCACTCATTGAAATCAAGCAAACAACACACACACAAAGTGAAATAGAAAAAGTGACAGAGATGCAACACAAGACATGGAAGGTGGGCTTACCCCAAAAAAACTGAGCTGAATGTGTCGACGACTCCTAGATGCAATGTGGGATGTCAGAGCTGCAAGTTCAACATGAGGAATGAGCTTTGCAGCGTCTGGTTGATGAGTTTCAATAAAATCGAGGTTGCGAAGTGCATGCCACAAATCTAGGGAAAGTGACACTTGGTGGGAAGCTTCTAAAATGATCCTTGCATGTAACCTCCATTGCTAAAAATAGATCCCTGAAACAAGGGATGTCTTTGCATGCTGCCTTGGGAGGAGCTGCCCATGCATGCAAATCAGTTTTTCTTGGTCCTGGAGGGAACCGGTCAACTCAACTGCACATGCAATAGTCTGCTCAGTTGGGAGGAAAAAATGTGCATTTCTAGGAGGGAGTTGGGCTGGCTATCCAGAGGGATTGTGCAATTTCTAGGCAGAGCAACTAACTGCCACCCAGAACTATGCAATTCTGGGATGAGCAGCCTTGCTGGGAGGAATTACGCAATTTTCTAAGTGAACAATGACAGGAAGATTTGCACAAATTTTGAGCCCAGTGGGCTGCCACACAAAATTGTGAAATTTTTGGAGGGAAGGCTAGTTCCTCTCCAGAATTGCGCAATTTCTTGAGGGAGTTGCTTAGCCCGCAGCTGGACTAAGTCTGGTGAAACAACTTGTGAGGGGGATGCAACAAGATTTGATGGACAATATGTCATTCTGCAAGAAAATTAGTGAAGTTGTGTACGTGACAAGACAAGACATGCTGTTGTGAAAGGCTGTTAGGGAGGCTCCAAAATGAAGCTAAGGAAAATATTTGGAGGGTGGTTGTAGCCACTACAAAACGTAAATATATCAATCAATATTAGCGAGTCATTATAAATTATGATTAAGGTTTTTTTGGGTTGGTTATAATTCATTTTAAAATTAAAGACACGAATAATATAATAAAGAGTTTATCTAAAAATTAAAGTAGTAATAAACCTTAAGTTTGATCCAAATATGAGTGCATATATACTCCTTTTGATAAGATAAAATAATATAAGGAAGGGTTGTAGTGGACTACTTTTGTTGCATGTTCATGTGTATGATTTAAATGTTTATCTTGAATCTCTTAATAGTATGTTTGCACATTTTTTATATGAAAATAGTACATAGGGTATAGTGTTAATAATCTATATTAACAATTTATATTGATGGAATAGAACGAATATTTGATGAGTTTTAGTATTGAAACAAGAGTGTTGCAATTCCCAAGGCTACCAACGTTCATTATCAATTCGAGATTTGTACAGACCTAAGAGGTGACAATGTTATATGCATAATAGGCTAAGATATACACAAGTCACTTTGAAGAAATGGACTAGACAACAATATACATAGACCACTCTATCAACTGAATCTAGATTTGCAAGGAAGAAATTGCATGAAAGGAAAGTTCTAATCTACTTTGCAAAAATGGAAATGTTACTCTATTCGCAAGAATGGAAATGGTACTTTCTCAAATGTAAATGTTAACCTATTTGCAAAAATGTAAAGGCTACACTACTTGTAGAAATGTAAACATTTATCTATTTATAGAATGTAAATGTTGCATTAAAAGGACGCCTAGTCTAGGGAATGGAAATGACAATGCTTGAACTAGACAACCAAACTTAAGAAGCATAAAAAAAAGACAACAAACCTTATATTTACATAAAGAAAAGAGCATGTAATCAATAATTAACCACTATATTCCCAAGAGATTAGATCTAGTTACAAAAATCATTAGATACTTCATGAGGAAATCAAGAAAATCATCGTTTTATCCAATTCATAAATTTGTCCACTAACCTAATTGTTGAAATGTGTTGTAGTGGTAAAAGGCAAGTCGTAAGTGGTATTTAATCTTCCTTAATCATGGTTTCAAATCCTAAGGGACATTATTCAAGGCCAAGAGGAAAAAACCAATCTTCAAGGGAAAATCTAGTCAAGTTTACACGATGTTACAATATTGCTACAAGACGCTACAGGATTGCCCTATTTTTCTACAAGTTGGATTCGTGAGCGCTATGAGGTTGGAAAAGGTGATATGAAGGTAGGAAAGTGTAATGGAGGGTAGATAAAGGTTGTATGAGGCCCTTTCCAATAATAGTACCCTTCAAGGGCCCATCTTACACAGGAAATTGGCCTTAAATAAACCATAAATGTACTCTCGGTGAAAAATGTTTGAGGGCATTGTTGAGGTTGAAGAAAGGAAGATGGTGGTGGGATAAGGATTATGAATGACAATGCAAACCATGTATATCAATAGTAGTTCCTACACACCACAAAATCTACAAAATGTTTCCAAACAATTAAAACATGTCAACATTGTAAATTGCAAAAAATTGAAATGATAGAGAAAGGATGAGTTGAATTTTATTAGGAATCTAATTATTTCATTGAAAGACTACCTATTTGGCGATATTCACAAGACCTACATCCACCAAAGGTTATGCTTCATATGCTCAAAGAAAACTACTAAACCAATCACTAATTTGTAGAAAACTAAGATGCAAGAAAGAGAACTAACCTAAGGTCTAAATACTCCAAAGAAAAGTGGCTATATCCTTTTTTCTTTCCAACACATTATCCTCAACCACACTTCCCACAAGACTTGCACAAGTAATTCTCATAAACAAATGCTACTAAGAAAGGAAGAAAATGCTACTAGGAAAGTAAATGTATAAGTAAAATACACATGAGAGAGTCTAGAGCCTTTGGGTTTGGCCCTAACCCAAGGGGACCCAGATCTTTAGAACAAGCTCAGATGGTAGATAATAGTAGAGTTCTCATTAATAGGAAATAATGTTCATGGCACAAAGAAATGAAATTGACAATCTTGAGCTCCTAGCTCTTAGTAGTTCCTATATGCTCCAAAAGTTCGAATCTTATTGAGCCCTTGGTCTTCCTTATTTATAAAAAAATGACCGAGGGGAAACCTCCTTTGAAAGAGGGATAATTCCCTTCAAATATCCCAAGAAAGTTGCATCTAGCTCCTCGAGGTCCTCACAATCCTTGAGTGCATCAACCGTTAGTGGATCTTCGAATTGTGGGTGATTAAATTTAGGGTGCAAGTCGAGTTGTAGGTGAGTAAATTTATGGGAAAATCCTCCTACATATTCTCGAAATACCTCCAACATATCTCTGCTTAGTAAATGCACTCAAATGAACTCTTTCCATGCACATTAATCACATTATGCTACAAGATATGATGATAATCCTTTAGTCTTCCTAATAAACACATAACAGTAAAAATATGTCATTGAATATGAGGAAAGAGGTCAATATAGGCTAAAGGAACCCAAATGGACCTTATTATGTACCTATTAATGAGGCCCATCATCACCCCCCCCGTTGAAGGTGTTTCTCACCCTCTGAACAACTTATCCATTTAATACCATCTCATGCATAGCCCTGGTGGCTACCCTAATATCCCAATGTATCTATGAAGAAGTGTCCTCTTGAGTATGGAACCCTATATTCCTTTATGTTTCTACCCACTCTTGCAACTTGTCAATATGATCCTTTCTTTCTTGTATCCCTAACAACAAAGGAGGGCTGAACTTGAGCCTAATCTAATTGGCCTTCAACGTTTGGACTATTCTCTTATACAAGGGTGTCTTATCCAAGGTATTCCTCAATCTCTCTAGAGAGTGGTATTTTCTAATTTGTAAGCATGGGACAATGAATGCCATGTCCTCTGACAGTCCTACAATCCTTTAGTAACTAGAAGCCTAAACATGTCCTCAAAGTGTTGAATGGCGTGCTCTTGTCTCTCTATGTAAAGTGGTGCCAATTTGGAATAGTCATAGATTAGCTTGTGGTTGTTGATGGCAAGGTGGGGAGTCGTCAACTCTACTCTAATCCATAGGGGCTAATTAGTCTCCTTGGATATCATCCCTTTTGTTTCTTCAACCCTTTCCTCCTCATGGGTCAACCAAGAGGCCAATTCCATCTAATGCATATCCCCCATCCTACCATTTGGATCCAAAAATTGCATGTCAGACAATATGAGGTTGTGCATGTAAAACTATGCCATCTTTGCTTGGTATTCCACTCTGGCCTTGTGACAAAATTCAATAAACTTCTTGTAGTGTTGGAAGGGCAGTGAACCATATTCTGTAAGAGTTTTTTCTTTAAAGCGAATCCATTTCTCTTTGAGGAATAGAGAGCATGTTTTTGAAGAACATATGCATTGGGTGACCTCCATGACCAAGCTTACCATGGTGGCAAGTTGTCCTTCTTTCTCCTGTAGTTGCTCCTTTAATCTCTTGTTCTCCATTTGTAATTTTTCCCTCACAGTTTCCACTTTTAGCCTTCAATCAACCATTTATTCACCCATCTTCTTCATTTTCTCTTCCATCAGGCCCACATCCTCAACTCCCTTAGACTCAACAATCTGCATCCATCAGTGGGTTAGACTTTTTTTCATTATCTAGCTTAAGGATTATAGGGAGTTTAAATTTAGTGGGTATGATATGTCTGTGTTCATAAAATTTGTAGTAGGACCCAAGATATAGATGAGAATCAGGCTCATATATCTCCTATGGTCCTCCTCCCTCCTGAGGTGATATTTTAATTTACTATAGCAATGTATTACTATCTTGTAGCAATCCTTCCTCTTCTTATAACATTTCCCTTCTTTTCCGTAGCAAGGCATATTCTTCTTGTAGATGCCTCATCTTAGGTCCCCTGGTATTTGGCCTTCTTAGTGAGGATTGGGGTTGTTTCCATTAATACGTGAGGAAGGTAACTTCCTTAATTTGATTTTTATCTTTCTCAAGGTCTCCCTCTTGGTGACTGGATGATCCTTCAATGATGATTGGGATAGTTATGAGAGGCTGAGACTTCCCCTATTTGAGTCTAGTAATCCTTCTCCTATTTACGTATAAGGGACCTTGTTTGGGTTGTCTCCCTTTGATCTTGACATGTGTACTAGGGGATTCCAAGGATGAATACACATCTTTTTCATTTTTTCCTTTTGAAAGACTTATTTTTTTTTCTTGTTTCCTTTTATTTTGAGGCCTAGAAGGCTCCCTAAGGGCCTCTATTGTTGCCTCTAGTTTCTTTTTCTTCCTTTTATTCCTCAACCCCTACTCGCTTTTCTTGATTCTTCTATTCTTGAACCTCTTCTTCAACACATCTATGTTTTGTGGCCTCTTCATGTTCTAGCAGAGCTTGGGCTTGAGTTTCAATGAAGGCATCCATGTCCATGTCTAGAAATTTTGCCTATGACACAAGGTTCTTGAAATGTCTCAAAGTATCCATGAGAATGAACCTTATAAGATCATGATGAGTAATTAAGTGATGCTTTAATTCTCTCACTCTTTGGCTCATTTCCACTATGGAATGAAGAAGGAAACAGGGGATAGTAAGTCTGCTTGGGATAAGTAATTCACCCTAGAAGCTCAGCTCATAAAGTAGCCTAAAATGATATGCATAAACAAAACTAAGTCTTCCCTCACAAATATGTATTTTAAGATGTTGTGGGCTACTTCATCCCATGTGTAAGTCAGACTCTACCTTCTAACTCCATTTTTATTCTCAATTGGATTTTCTTCACAAAGGAAGAAATTATTTTTAGTTGTGATTGATTCTCTTTTATCTTCCTTGCCCCACCTAACTCCTAAATCCAATTTGGTCACCTTGCTAATGTGTTCTACATTGAAATGGATGAAAATCCCTCTCACAATGGTGGTGGTACTATCTTCCCCTTGAGGTTGAAGGGCCATGGGAAATTCATGGCTAATTTCATCATCATATATTCTATCAAAGAACTCCATCCATTGGTGGTTTTTGAAGATGTCTTTGACAGGAGGGTGTTGATGGATTTTTTTTGAGTCTATGGGTTCCCTCTTGTTAAGGCCTCCTCCCATGTTTTCTTCTATGGATTTCTCAATATTTTTTAAATAATTTTTTGCCAGTGATGAATTTCTTAGAAGCCTAGGGTTTCAAAACAAAGATGAAATTTTCAATGCCATTTTTATGATCAAACATAGGAGAGTTATATGTCACATCCAAGACAAATTTACCCTTTTTCTAGCATGCCTTTCACTTAAGAAAAGAACAGTGTTTGTGCAGACTGCTACAAGATTGTGCAGGGAAGGTGAGGAGAATGCACTACTTACCACTCTTGGAGACTCGTTCATCGATTTATGGTTTTGGAGGAGAATTTTCACCAAATTGAGCCATGTTTTACCTCTCTATCCAATCTTGTAGCGACTAGTGACAATCGTGTAGCAGCTGGTGATAATCATGTAGCACAAACCCAGATCTTGTAGCAACTATTGCTTGACCCTATAACACCTCTATAGTGGTATACGGGACCCTTGGTGGTAGTTAGCTTGACCCTCGACAATTCATTAGGAATGAATATCTTAGTACAAGTGAGGTTCAAGCACGTTTCTTATCCCTTTTTGTGGTTTAGTGGTGGGCTTAGCATGTTGCGTTAGTTGACCCCCTCTTACCACCTACGTAAAATTCTCATAGATCCCTTGGCCCACTCCTTGAAATCACCACCCTTCCTATTTTTTCATTTTCTTCACATTGGATGAGAGGGGGAGTTAAATTTTGCTCAATTGTTCGAGGGTGGTTGAGACTGTTGGTCACCTTCAACCTACAAAAACTTGGTTCCTCGTGCATTTTAAATATTTTGAACTATAATGCACTTAAAGGAAGAGGCGAGGAACTTAATACTTGTTCCTACCAAATGGTATCAACCCTTGCATGTTGATTCAAATATAATGGTTGACCTGTTGGCTTCTAGAGGTGCTAGTTTCCATAATTTTTGCTCCATGCATTGGCTCTATTTTGGATTTTTTTTTGTGTAATTTTTTTTCATGGACCTGATTGATCGAGGCTTATCAACAAAGGTTCTACTGATGGTGGATCAAGTATTTCTACTATTGGAGATGAACAATGATCCTATAACAACTTTTCAAAAGTATTATAGCTTCCCTAGATCAAGGAAATGAGTCTTCAATGCTCCATGGTTGTTGATTCTCCATATTGGTGCTTCCAAGTGCTTCAAACTATGGTCCTATAGGGTTTGTGTAAATTGTTACAAGATTGTACTTCTTCATGTAGCGAACACACAAACCCCTCTATGAACACAATATCATTTAAATGATGCTCCAAAAAATGGTGATAATTCATGTTTATCGCATGTACAAGGATTAGAAGCCTTGGTTGTGGTGAAGGTAATGAAAGAAGGGGTGAAAATGGGGATTTTTGGTGGACAAAGATGAGTATTTGGGTGAAAGAGAAGATAAATGGTGTGGAGGATGGATTATGATGGTGTGATGAAACTTTCCTTGCGTTCCTCTATGGAAAACATAAGATTTGAACCCTTTTTCTATGTCATCCACAATCATGTAACACTGTAGGACTAAGACAAAATTGAGTGAGATGGGTGACTTGGCGATGGGGGAACTTGGGGAAGGTAGTGAAATGATGGAGGACATGCAGAAAGTCAACTTGGCAGATGGAAAAGTGGAGTTTTGGAGTTGTATTCCCTATCTATTATCCTCTTTGGGTTGTGACTAGAACCCTATAAAAAAACATGTTAGAAACAATGATGTAAGAGATCCTTTTTCCTTTTTCAGTTCTTTTTCTCATATCCTTTTTCCTTCTCTTTTTTTTTTGAGACCTACAGGCTATCTCAAAGGAGATTTTCAACCTGCAAAACTACCCCAAGTGCCTCAAAGGAGGTTTTCACCCAAGGATATTTTCATTATTTTTTCTCTTTTTATTTTACCCTTAGACCACCTCATAGAGGTTTTCACAAATCCTTCCTTATTTAGTTTGTAAATTCCTCCTTTGACATAGGTATTTTGTAGAGTTTTCATTGGTAGCCATTGACTAAAAGTGGAATTCCTTCTTCAACAATTTTTTTGATCTGAATAGATCCATTTTCATGACATTTTTTCATGAGCTTTTGTGTGACGTACTTTAATATTAAGTCATATAACAAGGCCCAATAACCCTATTATAATGTCCTTTCTCTGATATTTTTGTCATGCCAAATATTCCTTTGCAATTGGACCACCTTAGTATGCACGAGGTCTTGCAGTCTAGTTCATCAAGAGCATTGCGTTGTTGCAACTTCTCTTGTTGACCATTGGTGGTATCCAAATCCAATGGTGCTTCCATGCTCAGGGTGTTGTATTCAAACTCAATGGAGATCAATGCCTACTTTCCATAAACCAACTCAAAGAGGGTGAACCCAGTGGTGTTTTTCCAAGTGATATTATAGGCCCGATTGGCCTCCACAAGTCAGGCTGCCAAATCCTCTTGATGATGTTTACCACCTTAGTCAAGATGTTCTCCAAAGCTCCATTTCTGACCTCCACCTACCCATTTTCTTGAGGATGATAAGCAATGGATTTCCTATAACTAATATGATGTTACTCCATTATTCCATGAATCAGATTTGAAATAATCTGGGTCCCTTGATAGTGACCAGCTCTCTTAGGAGTCCAAGCTTATAAAATATGTTTTCCCTTAGAAACTTTGTCACCTTCTTCTCTGTTTCTACTTTACCGCCTTCACTTCAACCCACTTTTTCAAATAATTAGTGCACATAATGTTATATCTCTTTTTTCTAGATGGAGGATCGATTTGTCCAATAAAATCCATTCCCCACTTCTCAAATGGCCTAAGAGTCACTTGATGTGGTAGGGTAATTTCATACTTTGGTGTAGGATTTCGATCCTTTAGCACTCATCACATCTCATAGTGTATCTCCTAGCACCTTGGTGTAGTGTGGGCCAGTAGTAGCCAACTTGGAGAATTTTGAAGGTTGTCCTCTTGGCAGCAAAATGACCCCCATAGGGTCCATCATGGCATTCTAAGAGGATGTAAAAATTGCCATCCTACGTTGTGCATCTCCTCAAGATCTGATCTCGAGCCAATTTAAAGAGATTTCCCCTAATCCAAGTGAAAGGGGCACTTTTTCTAACAATCTTTCTGTTCTCCTTGGATGATAGATTAGAAGGGAATCTCCCAGCGACCAAGAGTTTTTCTATATGAAAAAACCAAGGTGGAAATAGTGAAATAGAAAAGATGTTATCATTTAGAATTTGATCATATATCATCTCCGAATTTTCTGGAGGCAATGTTAGTCTAGATAAAAAACATGCAACCACATTTTCTCTTCCTAGATTATCAACAATGGTTAGAACAAATTGCTACAAAAATAATAACCATCTAATGATTATAGCATTGTCGTTAGGTTTATTCACTAAATATTTTATGGCTGCATGATCAGTATGAATAAAGGCTTGGTACCCAGTTCAAGGAGTGCACAAGAGCTAAGAATTCCTAAAATTGTTCAAGGAGCACACAAGAGCTAAGAATTCTTTTTTAGTAACCATGTAATTGAGTTTAGCTTTGGAGAGGTTCTTATTGATGAAGTATATGCCATTAGAAGACTTGTATTCCACTTGTCCCAAAGTCGCTCCTACAAATTTATCTAATGCAACTGTGTGGATGTGAAAATGAAATGCCCAATTAAGACCTCTAACAATTGGTGAGATAGTTCATTTCTCTTTCAGCTATTTGAATGCCTCTTGAAATTTATCTATGCAATAAAAATATGAATCTTTATTCAACAATACAAACAAGGTGAGGCCAACTTACTAAAATCATGAATCTTCTATAATATCCATCTATACCAAGAAAACTTCTAACATCCCTTTGTTTCTGAGGGATAGGAACCCTTTTTATAAGGAAACTCATAGTTTGTGATGCTTCATGTGCTTGGACTATGAAAAAGTAAATTTATGTGTTTTAGCAAGTTCCATTTTGATATCTTGTTTTATTTCTAAAAATAAAAAGGCAGCCTTAAATGCTAAGATTTGATTTTTTGGAAGGGTCCCCATTTATTAATGTTATTGCTAACACTAATAAAAAGGGGGGTTGTTGATGGTCACAACAATTGGCGATTCACTTGAAAGAACCAATTATCTCTTATGGTTTTTCGAATTTTCTAAAACTTCTAAAATAGAAATGGTTTTGAAAATTAAACTTCATTGTAGAAATATAAGGTAAATAGTGCTATTTGTTAACAACAACATCTTGTTCCAACTATCCTTATTCTGATTATCTTCTTCCCAAAGTTAGTTATTGTACTTATATTAGTCATTACTTGGTTTGTAAAGATAAAAACAAATATTTCTCTTTAGATCAGTTTAGGTATACTCATTTGTCGTAGATAGAGCCTCTGCTACCAGTAGGTGTCCATAGCCTCGACAGGGTTACCTGTTACCCAGCAATGATCTAGTATCGCACTTAAGAAGTATGCAATTTTCAAAGATAAATCCTCCTATACACTTATTTCTTTTTCTTTTCCTATTTTTATTTTAATTCTTAAAGAACAATGTCTTGGTTTGGTGGCCAAAATTGATAGTGCCATTCACTTGATTTATAACTTAACTGAACAAGCTGGCTCATGATGAGACCCCTTGTATTTTGATTGAAACAATCTCAAGCCATTGCCCTATTTTGGTATGCAGTTTGGCAATGTCAGTTAGTTATAATATTTATGGTCATGATAAGCTGGCTCTTGATGACACCTCTTATTCTTTAAATTTAAAGTGCATAGTTGGATTACTCTTTGAATCTCGCAATTTCCTAAACTAGGGAGGAAGTCATTGGTTCCTTAAGAATTCTTCTGGACGACAATTGTAGAGTTTAAAAATAGCTTTTCTGTAGAGAATCTTTGTCTTGTTATTGATACCTTTTATGACTAATATGAGGAAAACTTCTTCCTAAGGTTGATTTTAACCAAAACTTGTATAATTGAGACAAAAGATCAAGTAAATTTTTTTAGAATGATAGCACTTGACCCTATGTTTCAAAAATAAAGATTAATTTTCCTAACCACTTCACTTATACAAGCAAAAAAACAAAATTGGCATGATACACTATTCTTTTCGTGGAAACCAAAAGTAAACATTTTCAACCTATTTTTTATCAAAAAGAAAAATGAACTAAAAACAATAATCTACAAAAATAGAAGAGATCATCTTCTATGGGAAATATTTTTTAAGGATCTGTCCATTAACAGGTAAAGACTCTTTTCCCTGCTAAATCTTGTAACATGAAAGTTGATGGACTGATGATTTCGACAATTTGGAATGGTGCAAGCCACATCTCTTGGAATTTAGTATGCTTGCCTTTCTCTTAATGGACCTTATCCCATTTCAATAATAAGCCTCCAAGCTGAAAATATTTCCTAGATATCGAGTTTGAATCAAAAGAAGCTTTTACTAATTGTTGATGATGCGCATGGGTAATTCTGGCTTTTTCTTGTTCCTCTTCAAGCTTAAGGATCTGCAATTGTCTTAATTGCAAGGATGAGGAAGGAATTTCTTCAATGAATTGGACTAAGGTTAAAGAAGGAATAACTAGATTTTTTGGGAGGACCATTTCTTTCCCATAAACTAAATTAAAAGTAGAAGTGCCAATAGAAGTTTTCTGAGTTATTCGATTTTCCCAAAGAGCGTACATTAAAGAATTATGCCAATTTCTATGCTTTTGATCAATAGTCTGTTTAATGATTCTAATAAGGTTTTTGTTCATTGATTTAGCCAACCCATTTCCTTGCAGATAATAATTGGCAAAATATTTAAGCTTAAAACCTATTTTGAGCACAAATTTAGTCATACCATTACTTGAGAAATATGATGCATTATCAAACATTAAAGCGGAAGGTAAGCCAAACCTGGTAATTATGAATTGATCTATGAATTCGATGATACTCTCAAAGTTGGCTGACTTGAGTGGAACTGCTTCCACCCATTTAGTAAAGTAATCAGTAGCAGTAAGGATGTACTTATGCTATTTATAAGAGTGAGGAACAACCTCACCTATTATGTCTAATCCCCATTTTTCAAATGGTTGATCAATGTTGACCGAATGTAATGGCAACGATGGTTTCCTCTTTCTTCCAGTAGTAGTTTGAAAAATATGACATCTTCTTACATAGCTATGTGCATCCTTAAATAACATCGGCTAATAGTAGCCTGCGTGCAAGATTTTGTGTGTTGTCCCATCTCCTGCATAGTGTCTACCCGCTGGTCCATCATGAAGTTCCTGCAATAATTTTTCAGCTTCAGATTTCTCAAGGCATCTAAGGAGAACATAATCATAATTCATCCTAAAGTGTACATATTTACAATCTGATATTGTTTAGCTTTTAGCCTGAGGGCTCTTCTCTTTGTTTGATTCAAATATGAACGAGCATATCCATTTTTTAATTAAAACATGATATCTGCATATCTTGATTCAGTGTCGTTTAGGCTTACCTCATATTCTTGTACCTCACTATTTGGAGACTGTGTTTCTGATATGTGTGATGCTACAGCCAACATCCTGCAAAAACTTTGACCTTTTACAACATTTGCTGGTTTGATTTCAGCGTCATATTCTTGCAGGGATGTGACCCAATTTTCCCTCTTTTCGCCCACGTCTTTCTGTACCATAATATTTCTTACCGTTGGAAATGGTACTATTATTTTTGTATGAGTCTTAAGAAGGAAGGGTCGAAAGTGTTTAATTTCTTTGAATACCACATAAGCTTGTTTCTCAACGTCGGAGTAATTTAATTCAACTCCTTGCAAGTTCAAACTGAAGAAGGTAATTGGGGCCTCGACTTTATCTTGATTGGCCTATGTGAGTATTGCAACATACGATTTCTTAGGAAAATGTATACAAAATGAAAGGATCAGAAAAGTTGGGAGTTGCTAGAGATGGGGCATTTATAATTACTTGTTTTATTAGGCTGAACGCTTCATGTTCTACCTAACCCCATTTGAAGAGAGAGTTTTCTTTTTCATGGCTTGGAGAGGTGACACGATTCTTGAGAAGTCGGGGAAATATATTTTAATGAAATTAATCTGACCAAGGAAAGACTACATCACTTTTTTGTTGTGGGGTAGGGGTATCTTAGAAATATCCTTAATTCTATCTGGATCAATATGGATTCCAACTTTAGATACTATGAATCCGAGAAGATTTCCTTCACTTAATGCAAAAAATGACTTTTTTGGATAAAGTGAGATCCCATATTTTTGACATCGTTGGAAGATCTATTTTAAGTCTCTAAGGTGACTACTGCATTTTTTAGAATATATTGTTATGTCATCTAAGTAAATCACCACTGACCTATTCACTAATCCTTTAAATTCAATTTCCATTGCAATTTGAAATGTGGCACCAGCATTAATCAGCCCAAACGACATCTTTTGATATGCATAAGTGCCCCATTTTGTTCTAAATGTAGTCCTCAATTGATAATCTGGGTGGACTAAGATTTGGTTATACCCTGAGAAGCCATCTAGAAAGGACAATAATTTAGACCCTACAACCACTTGTAATATCTGTTCCATAGCAGGTAGTGGAAAATTACCCTTTTGGTAAGCTTTATTGAGATTTCGAAAGTCAATACAAATCTGGATATCTCCGTTTTTCTTTCTGACTGGTACCAAGTTGGAAACCCATCTAGAATGCCTAACAGGAAAAATAATTTTGGCTTTCAATAATTTGTTCAACTCAGACTTAATCTGGTTTTCCAAATTAGGATGGATTTTCCTCAATTTCTGTTGGACAAGCTTTTCATAAGCAATCAATGGAATTGCATGTTGTATAATTGAGGTGTTGTAAGTTTTGAGATCATCGTAATTCCAGGAAAAGACATTTTTGTATTTTTTCAACAGTCGAATGAAAGTTGATTTTTCCTCAAGTGTTATACCAATACCTAAGTTGATATTCTATGGTTTTATGTCATTCCCTAGATTCACTAATTCATATCTCAGAGTTGAACTTTGAAGTTTTGAATTGGTGGACTATTTGAATCTATCTTTTAAATAATATAGGTCTTCCAACATGACTACGGATTTAGGTATAGCGTTATTTCTTATTCCTTATTCTAGTTTCTTGTCATGTTGGTCTTCATCAATTATCTGATTATTGTAAGAGCCTTCTAAAGTCAGAAAACTTACAATATCAAGGTCATCGTTGAAAACTCTCCAGTTGGTAATATTATCAGGAATGGAGGGTCTAAAAATTAATTCAACTAAGAATCTATATGGACTATAGTTATCTAATGGAATGAGCTTGGAAGCTACATTAGCAAGGGGATCAGCACTAGCATTTTTAAATCTGGGAATAGATGAGATATTAAATGCTATAAAGTGTGAATTCAGGTCTTGTACTAACGATTGATAATGCTTCAGGTGTCCTGATAGACAATGTATAGTATTTCTTACCTGCTTGATAACAATCTCAGAATCTCCAAGGACTTGTAGATATTTGATATCAAGCCCAATTTCCTTGTATAACCCTTGCACTAATGCTTCATACTCAGCAGTATTGTTCGTGCAATCAAACTCGAGTCTACATATTAGCATGGTTTTCTCTCCTCTTGGACTAACTAATATACAACCTGCTCTTGCTCCATCATTGGACTTAGAACCATCAAAAAATAATTTCCAAAACAAAGATTTATTTACAGGTTATCTACAAAATTAATGCATCTAGAAGTATCTGTTTGAGAGAAATTTTCTATTTGAGATAAAACAAAATTTTCTAAAAAAGGTGAAGTATGAGCGTTGAAATTTCCTAAGAATGAATCAACGGAATAGTTTCCAATTATATTGTTGTTGTATGTTACAGGATCGTTTTCTCCTTCTAACTCTATTACTATATACTTTTGGTGTCTTTCCCATTCAACCTTTATCTGATTTGGTTTACCATTGTAAGGGGGCCACATATGAGACCAGTCGGTCGCAAAGTAACCATGAAGCTTCTCTGACCAACCTTGCTAAGAATTAGTCCATAAAATTCAAGAATATCTACAACAAGTATATCAATGACTTGACATACCTTTGGATCTGATGAAATCCTTATGATCACTTGATTAAGCTCACCGATAACCTCGACTTGAGACTGATCCAGCTGTACTATGCGTACTGCAGATTTCTGAGGTTGGACATTTAATTTTGCGCAAACTATCTTAGGCAAAATATTAGATGAAACACCATAATCTACCGAAAAATTATGCAATTTTTTATTGAAAACTTCAAAGGTAAGGAGAAATGGCAGAGTATGGGATTTCTAACTTCTTCCAATCAAAGCAATGTCATTTAGATCAACTTTATTTGACATACCAGTCAGAGGTCTTCCCATTTCATGAGTAGCTTGTGAAATTACGGTGGCAAGTAAAGGCACAATTGCTAAGCTCATGAAAAGTAATATTAGCCCTAGTCTTCTTCACGTCTTCAAAAAATTTTATACTCCATTTCATTGGACATGATAAGCATTTTAGATGGAGTTACTAGGTTTGTTTGAGTAGCTTTTGGTGAGGATTTCTTACCTATGATTTTATCCTTAGGAGTCGGGCTTGGGTTTTTCTGTTTAGAACTAGATTGTGGAGGATCAAGTTGATTTCTACTTCTTGTAGCAACAAGAAATACATCTTGATCTTCTTCATCTAGAAGAATGAAGTCCCACATTCCTTGTAGTTCCACGAATTCGTCATCATCAGTTTGTTCCTCATTAAAAACTTCCTCTTCTTCCCCTTCCGATTCAGCATTTGTTATAGCGTATGGAGGTTTCAAATTGGTTGAAGGATTCCTCTTGAAGGGTTTAAAAGGTTTCTTGGAAGAGGTTTCTGCTACTTGTTTCTTAATATCAACCATTTCGTTGAACATGGTTTTTAAAACTTTCTGTAACCCTTCCAGGTCGAATGGGTTCTTTGATTGTTTTTTCTTAGGATCATCTCTACAAGCTACCTTTTTAGACTTTCTTTCATCTACAACATTTTTCTTTTCTATTTCTATGATACGTTTCTCTACAGCTATAGCCTCTTTCATATTTTCAGCTAATGTTGGCTTGGCAGCCCTATCTACAAAGATGGCAGAATTTGAAGGCAAAGTGGAAATGTCCCATGCATTTTGGACTTTGTTACTAGGCTTCGACGCTATTGGTATTTTGTTTAATAATTTGTTGAAGCGAGAATTGAAATCTTTAATTGGTTCTCTCGGTTTGGCTTTCAAATTGGAGAGATCATTGTTTAAAGTTGTTGTAAATTGGTCATCTCCAAATTTGGTTAAAAACTAATCTTGAAATGTATCCTAGTTATTAATAGAGCGTAATGGTAATGAAAAATACCATGATCCTATTGTTCCTTTTAAAGTATAAGGGAATAATCGTACAACTACATCCTCTTTTGTTACTCCATTTAAATTTATGGACAACATGAAATTATTTATGTGCTCTTCGGCTGATAAATCATTGTCATGATTGAAATTGGGGATCCATTTCTCAAGATGGGATGGTAATTTCAATAAGGGTGTAGGCATGTTCACAGCTCCTGGATTAGCCCATGGCCTTGGTGGAGGGTTTCCTCCCATTGTTGGGGTATGAGTAGGAGGAGGTGTTGCAGTACTTGAAGGTGGTTGGGTAGAGGAGGATGTCACTCATGTACCAGTGTGAACCATGATTTGGAGTTGTGGGATGGATGAATGAACTTGTGATGATATGGATGGGATGGTAGATGAAGGTGATGATAAAATCTGACTCTGAGATTCTACTAGTTTTTTCCTAGCTTTCTTATGACTCGGTAAAGGAAACTCATTCGATGGGATTCCTAGCTTTTCGCTTGTACTCTAGTCAGTCATTGAGTCGGGGTCAGATGAGAAGTGACATTACCTTGGGAAAACTCAGATTCTTCTTGAGATAATGAAATTCCCTTTTAACTCAGGGGGATCTGAAGAAGATTGATCTGGCTTGTTTGGGATTTCAACAATGTGCTCTGTATTTTTCTTTTCAACTTTTGGTTCAGTGATGGAAGATTGGGAATGCGAGCGAGAAGTTGAAGGTGATGGTGAGGGAGTTTTACTCTTAGAATGGCGTGAAGATGTAGATTTACTTGCCATTCACAGTCAGGCCCTCCTTCTAGTGCCAAATATGTTGAAGGCTCGAAAAATCGGGTCTACAACAAGGGGAATAACCACCCAATCCGGACCTTAAAGCAACTCCTTTTCCGTTTGGAATAGTGGCTTCGACTGGGGATAATGGGACCAGTTTCCCAATCTGTTTATGGTGGGTATACTAATGGGATGATGTTTTTCTTTTTGGGGTTTATGGGGTGAATGCTTGTTCTAAATCTAGTCTATCTTTTAACTATTATAAGCAATCTATTCTAATGAAAGAAAACATATAACTTTAAACTATATCGGGAGTAAAGTTTCTCTTATGCGATCTAAAATAATTTCTAACAGAAATTGATAATATAAATCATTCAATCACCACGAGAAAAGATTTCATTAAAAATGATTGTTTCGTATAAAAAGTTAGCCGAAACAATTATGAGAAACATATCACATAAGAGTTATTAATATACTCAGCATAAAAAGTAAGTTATCACCATACAAAAGTGAAATAATGACAACTAAACATTTATACTTTCATATATCAATAACTAAAAATAACTTATCACTTAGCACATAAGTAAAAAGTATTAGGAGATAAAAATACCATTGGTAATAAGTTCTACTCATGAACTACAACAATATAGATTTATCTTCAAATCACTCAACATCCACTAAGAGTACAAAAGTGCATTTGAGTAGCAGACATCAAACTCATATAAAAAAATAAATCTCATTCCATTCATTTTATCAAAACCTCCTCAGTGGGGGGAAAACTGCATGTTCTAAAGAACTGTTTTTGATAAAACTCTAGACCCTCTCCAATGCAATGAGAGAGGTTTAAATACTACTATATGAAATCTAAAAATAAATATTACAAAAATAGATGAGGAGGTTTAAACAACCTGCCTCATTTTAAGCAAAAATGAACTAACAATAAAGCTAAACTGTATCTATGATAAATGTTGCATCTAATCTTTTAAATTCCAAATATCCAGCATCGGTTTCAAAAGGGTCAGTTGGCTGACTTCAACTTTTAACTGTCCTACAAATACAGAGTTGGCAAGAGCTGGCACTATGTTCTTGACAGAGGTTATGAGGCATTTCAGGGTCATCCAATGGCTATGCGGCTTTACCAGGTACTGCCAGTATGTGTCCCAGTTTAACTTGTTTACCTGTTTAATCGACTCTATCTTTTCTTCAACTATTTGTATCCACTTTGTTTGAAGCTATTGTGCCTTTGGGAGGAATCCTGGGGTAGTCTCTGATATCAAATTTGCCTTGTGCAGATTTTCATTTATGCACTCAATGACGTTGTTTGTTGCTGTCATTACATCTTCCATCGCCTGTTTTGCTTCTTTAAGCTGGGAATCCCATTTTTAAAATAACATTTCTTTGTGCGATTTGTCGATTCTGGGCAATTTCGCTCTTTTCCCTTCTTCCGATCTCTACCAGTTCAAGAAGTCTGAAACCTTCTTAAAAATTGAATCATAATCAAGTCGTAAATTTTCAACTTGATTTGTAATATTATCACTTTTTTCACAATGGGAATTCCATTGCAAGATCTTCTGGCAGAGTATTTCTTCTTGTTGCAAGAGCTGGGAATTAAGAGCGAGTGCTTCTGTGATAAACTCACCAATTTTGGGATCATTCTTATGCAGTTCTATCATAGATTGTAACTATTCTTATTTATTGGCCAGACTGCTTTGATGATCCAATTGCATCTGCTGGAAATCCTGCTAGAGTTTTGCAAATTGTATCTCTACCTCTTGACTGATGCTGATTTGTTGTTTTAAAAACAAAATCCTATCCTCCTTCTCTTTTAATAGCATTTGAACTTCTGTTTCTTTATCAATTGTTGTGGAAGCATATGCTCCTGCGATCTAAGAGAGCCTAGTTAAATTCTCCGATGGGTCTGTAGTTGGGTCCTTCCAAAGAACCTCCAGAGGTTCATCCTCTGGAGTGAGCACAACATCTATCTTTCGCTTCTTCCTTTGCCTTCTAATGACAACCTTATGTTGCAGCCTATAAAATACATCTAGAGGAGGAATCTCCTCTATCTTTAGTACAATTTTAGACAACAGAGAAATAGGAATATGCTCTGTCTCCTGAGTATTAATAGCTCCTTCTACCATGTGGTTGTCTCTCTTGGGTTTGTCAATGGCTCTGTGCTATGTTCCTTAGTGTTAATTAACTTATTAAAATTCTCGCATTCCCCTTCTAGACCCACTACAAGTGGCTTTGTTGGCTTTGCAAGGGGAGTGGGAACTTCAACTTGTTTCAGGGACAAAACTTGCTAGTCAGGCTTTTCTGTAGATTGAGATGTGTCTTTAATTAGCCCCTCACTTCTGTTGTGTTCACTCTTGGACTGATCACTGGATTTTTTAGCTGATTCTTTTTCGGAATTTGATTTAGACTTCTCTTCTTTTGAACTTCCACTTATGCTTACATTGGGAGTAGGCTCCCTTATTGGTTTTATGAGCAATTGGTCCAGCGGGACCTTTGTTAACCTCTTTTTCTGTTATTGTCAAACTTTTGAAGTTTTTCTTGGTAAAACTGAACTTGTGCCATATGTAGAACCTCTCTGAAAGTGTGCTTCTATAGAAAGACATCGTTAAAGGGATCTTCTTCATTGGTAAACACTTTTATTTTGACCATTGTGGTAAAATTACTTACAACACCAAAGGGATTATACTGCCTCCCGGGGAACTTTGGTAGTTGTAAACATAACATATTATCAACCTCTTTAAAAGCATGACCTAAGTAAAATAATGCAAAAAGCTCCGCATACTATAGGAAATTGAGGCCAAATGGCCTTCTTCGAATCTTTCAGTACTTTTCTCATTCCCCCAGCACCACAAATCTGGTAGGCTATTTCCCTGGCCATTAGTTTGTCAGGAATGTAGAAAGGAAGCACATGAGGTGAAGCAATGCTGTCAAACACCCTGATGTATGTGAACAACTCCTCCCCAAACCACCTTCCCACAGGGAGAATGTCAACTTCAACTTCCGGGGAAAATCTTGCGGCGTCTCTGTTATAGATCATTTTATGAATAGGGAGCATCACTCCATGAAAAATCTTGTAGAAATGTGGGATGAAATTGGATTCCCACAATTCTTTGTGATAAACCTGAATGGGAAGAGGATTCTGTACTGTCCACTTCCATCCCATAATAGGAAAATTGGAAACAAAACAAATGGCGTCCATGACATAGGCACTCAAGAAGAATGGGGGATAAACCCTTGAAGTAAAACTTCTTTTAGTTCGATATCCTAAAATTGTAGAGGCTAAATTATCTGATAAAATTTGGGCCCAATCCATTATGGTGGCATTGGTAGCCGCATCCAATAGAGGTAACCACTCTAATGAAAACTTATTGATGTCTAGTCTCCCAAACAATCTACACAACATTGTAGTGGCAAAACATTAAGGAGAAGAAAGAGATCCAATGGCATACATACCATTTTTATCCTTCTTTAATCTTTCCTCGTTGTTTGACCAGTGTTTTGTGCATTCTACCAAGTCTTCGTTCTCCTTGGCAAACTTTTCTACAAACTTCTTGGTGTAGCTAGCTTAGGGCTCTGGCAAGTGATACATGCATCTCAAATTGTTTGGGGTAAAAGACCCCATGACTTGCTGACTGACCGTCTTAAATTCCCAATCAAATATATATGTGTGATCTATTATCCATTTTACCATATCTATGTAGGGGAGTATCATCGACCTCACAACAATACGGTGTAGGAACGAGCATGCAAGCTTAGTTAGGGACACTTCAGAAGAGCCATGTCCATCTGTTGTAGCTGTAACCTTCATGATTCTCGGGTTTTCCTCTTCTAAGAATTGGTTCATGGCTTTGAAAGTAGATATCCCTGCGTCCCTAGACAAGTGGTGTCTATGAATAATGGAGTCTCAAATGCAGGTGCCTTGCCTTTCTTCCCCATGTCATTGTGTATTATGCTCTACTTACTCTTCATGAAAGTTGCAAGCAGAGAGAAAAGATATGATAAGGATGATAGTGAATAAAGGATACATCAATAGAAAAAAAAAATTAAGGTGACGGGAAAGCTTTTAATTCTAAATCATATCAAAAGATATCACCTTGCGTCAAATGGTCTTTTACCTTGATCCAAATTGTTTTTCAATAAATGGCCACTAATGGACCGTTAAGATAAAATTTAATGTTCATAACTTTTGCATTGAATAACGGAAAGTACTGTCCTAGAACTCTGAGCCCTTTGATTTGCGATAAAAGCGATTTTGCGATTTGCTTCGCAATATCGTAGATTGCAATATCGCAAAACCTGCTATCATTAAAACTCATTGTTACGTCGAGCGGCTGCGATATGTGTTTTGTGAGAGGCTATCGCATTTCGCGATATTTGAGTGTGCTACGTAAAGTACCGTCACAAAATTTGGAATTTGCGATGTGATAAGGTTGTCAAACTTTGTTATCTCGCATTCTTGCATATTGCATTTTCGAGGAGTTACTTTGTAAGAGATGCTTGTTGTGACCTTTTGCAATGGGATAATATCGTTTAAAAGCGGGTTTTTTTAAAGGTTCTCTTAATATTCGAGACTTTCCTCTTATAAAGCTTTTCCTAGGTTTTGTGGTCATGTGGCACTTTTTTATAAGGAAACTCATAGTTGGTGATGCTTCATGTGCTTGGGGTATGAAAAAGTAAATTTATATGTTTTAGTAAGTTCCATTTTGATATCTTGTTTTATTTCTAAAAACAAAAAGGCAACCTTAAATGCTAAGATTTGATTTTTTGGAAGGGTCCCCATTTATTAATGTTATTGCTAACACTAATAAAAGGGGGGTTGTTGATGGTCACAACAAAAACCAAGTTAAAAAATTTGAGAATAGAAGTAAAAACTTGGGCAAGGGAAAATGAAAAGCAAAATAGAAAAAGAAAAGTTGAGCTGATTGAAAAAATGGACAACATTCAAGAGGCAAAGGAAAATAAGGATGAGGATAAACAAGACTATTTACATGAAAAGGAATTTTTTTGGGAAATTTATAACAGAGAAAATAGAAAAGAAGAAGAAGAGATGAGATTGAAATAAAGAAGTCTTTGGTTGAATGCAGGGGACAAAAACACAACATTTTTTCATAATTCCATGCAAATTAGAAGAGAAAGAAACCAAATTGACAAAATCCAAGTGGATGGACAAGAAATTAAGGGAGCGAAGGAGCTAAAAAAAGAAGCACATAATCACTTTAAACACCTCCTGACAGCGAATGAAGAAACAACAGATTATGATAATTTCCTACAACACACTCAAAAAAAGATAAGAGAAGGATAGAATGTAGAAATAATTAAATAAATCTCATAACAAGAAGTAAAGGCAGCAATATGTAGCCTCCACCTAGATAAGGCACCAGACCCAGATGGATTCACAATAGCCTTTTACAGGCAGCGTTGGCAAACTATAAAAAAAGGACTTCTTAAGAATGGTAAGGAACGTATTCAGAAAAGAAAAAAAAATGGTAGGCAACACAAAATATTCTTATCTAGCATTAATTCCAAAGGAATACAATCCCTCCACTTACAGTAGATTCCGACCAATCTCCCTATGTAACTCTTCCTACAAGATAGTAACAAAGATCATAGCAAATAGAATCAAGAAAGTGCTTCCGGAAATAATATCAGAAAATCGGGGAGGCTTTGCTCCAAGTAGGCAGATCGTCGATAATGTTATTGTTGTCCAGGAAGCCATTCACTCAAGCATGCAAAGAAAATAAAAAAGAATTATCATAAAACTAGATATTGCTAATGCTTTTGACAGGGTCAGCCTACCATATCTCATGGTTGTTCTAAAGAAATTCGAGTTCTCAAAAGAAATTATAGAGGTCATCCATGCATGCATCATGGACCCTTGGATAACACCACTTATAAACGGAAGACCAAGTGACTTCTTACAAACTTCAAGAGGATTGAGGCAGGGGTGTCCTCTATCTCATTTCCTCTATATCACAATGGCAGATACTCCAAGTAGAGCACTGGAAAAATAAAGGAAAGAAAGAACCATAATAATACTGCAAATCTCAAAAGGAATCAAAAGCTTTAACCACTCTCTGTTTGCGGATGACACAATCTTGTTGGGAGGTGCCTCAATCATAATTGCTAGAAAATTTTAAAAAGTTTTGGATAATTTTTTGCAGGTCTATGGTGGTCTCTTAAACAACACTAAGTGCAAAATTTATGGTTGGAATACCTCTCCTAGAACCATGCAACGAATCTCACAGATCCTTGAGATCCCTATCCAAGAAATATGGACTCACTTCTTTTATCTTGGACTACCTATCTCAAAAGAGAATCTGGAAGCAAAGCTATGGATCAAACAAATTGAAAAAATGAAAGAGAAAATCCACAAGTGGGGTATGATGTGGTTGAATATGGCAGGAAGGGTAATTCTAATTAAAGCCTTACTCACGGTGCTCCCAATATATTAGTATCATACAATTTTGGAACTAGCAAGTGCACACAATAAAATGGAATTAATAGTAAGAGGCTTCCCTTGGTAGGGAGGGAAACAAGAGAACAAAAGGTTTAGTTTGGTAAAATGGGAGCAAGTAACTTTTCCATATGAAAAAGGAGGCTTATCTATAAGACTAACTGGCCTAATGAATGATACATTAATAATGAAAATAATATGGAGAATGATAACAGGTAAGGAGAGCTGGTGGGAAAAAACTCTAGCCACAAAATACATGAACCACCCAAGAAAAAATTTGCTGGCTGAAAATATTCCAACAAGACCATGCACACAAGTTTGGAAACTTGTGAAGAAGATGATACCTCTAATCATCAATCATATATCTAAAATACCAGGTAATGGTAAAACTGTCTTGATTTGGGAGGATAGAATTATGGGGAAGGAGCCTCTATCCCTCCAGTCAGGCCATGAAGACATTAAAAAATTGATGAATGATAGAGGCCTGAAAACTCTACATTCAATCTCCAAATGGGAAAATCGATATTGGCAAGAATGGCACATTACAAGAATTCCCTTACATCTAAAAGGTGAATGGGACAGCCTTCGATAGCACCTCAAAGGAGCAACACCAACAAGTATTAAGGAAGAAGAAGCTTTTGCATGGGATCCAAGCGAAAGATGCTACATAATTAAGACAGGCTACATAGCCCTTCAAGAACAACAAAACCAATAAGAGTGGACACCATGGAAGTTAGTATGGAAGATTGAAAGCCTCCCTAAAATAAAAATCTTCATATGGACCTTGTTAAAAGGGAAAATTCTTACCATTAAAAACCTCAAAAAAAAAGGTTTCTATGGTCCATCCAGGTGTCTGATTTGCCTAAAGGAAGAAGAGACTATTCAACATCTCTTTTTTGACTGCACGATAACAAAAGAGTGTTGGAAACAACTATCAAACACGTTGGAAATCAGCCTAAATTTCTCCAAAACTCTTTTGGAATTCTTCCGAGAATGGAAAAAAACATACCCCTACTCGACAAAGAAAAAGGCAACGATAAATAGGTTATGGAAATGTCTCCCAACAGTTCTTTGTTTGCAAATTTGACTCTCAAGGAACAAGAGCATATTCAAAGGTCAGGCACCAAAAATAGGGAGAATATTATAAAAAACATGGGGTCTTACATTTGAATTTCTAAATATTAAAGGAACGACAACAATTGATAACAACCTCCTACAGTAAGAAGAAAGGGACTGGATAAATACAGCAACAATAAAAAACAATGGAAATAAAAGTCTCATGAACACTCCTATAGCACAAAACTGGAATATCTGACTAAATGAAGAAGAATTTACAACTTGGAAAGAAAACCAAAAAAGGTTTTGCTTGTTCCTTGACGAGGCATCTAAAAATAACCCGGGGAAAGCAGGTGTTGGAGGTATTATAGTTGACCCCTGGGGGAAAACAATGGTCGTCTATGAATGGGGACTGGGAGAAACTACAAACAACAAAGCAAAAGCCTACAGTTTGTTGCTAGACTCATGGATCGTCAAAAAAAGTGTCATCAAAGACCTAATAATATTGGGAGACTCAACGATCATTATTGAAGAATGGAAAGCAACAAAAATCCCACAAATGCAGCCATGAATAGGATATTTAAATGAATAAGGAACAACCTGGAGAATGCAGGCAAAGTCACATTTAAGCATATATTAAGAGAGCATAACAAAACAACATACCATTATGTTACTAAGGCAACAAGCAGAAGGGGAGGATACATCAGAGAAAATGAGGAGTTCTACCACAATTTAATCCCTTAGTTAAATCAAATCAGTTATCATGATAAAAATCACACCCCTCAAAATCCAGAAGATCAACAAAAAAATTATTCAAAGGACAATAGCTCAGAGATATTCCAGCAACTCACATCACAAGGAAATTACGTGAAACACACCAGAAAATGCTGAAAGTATCCATTCTGATATTAATCTGAAGATTAAGGTGGATAAGCATCATGTCCACTAGCACGATGGCACAAATCGTTTTCTCAATAACAATTAATGTTGTAGCCTCCCCTCTTTAAATCACAAGCATTCCCCTACATCTCTCAATAGCAACTTTGTCAAAGAAAAATCTGAAGCCATTGCTTTTTATCCCTCTCATCGACCTCAAGAAATATCTACCTCATGCTCTCCCCATTGGATTAATACTCTGAGTCCCTCCCCCATTAATTCCCATCCATCAAGTCATTGCAAAGAGCCTTCCTCCATAAGCATATACGTTGGATATATTCCTCTGTGTGCAAAGGATCTTAAGAAGAGATCATATGAGAGTCATATCCACTACCCTCCCTTTTCAAAGCACGATATAACCCCTCCATCATTTAACTATAATTTTGATAAGGAGATCATTGTAGCCTTTGTCTCTAGTTTGCCCCATCAACTCCTTGGATCCTTAGTACATAAAAAAATTGAGCTCCTCTCCCATCAATCCTTTGTCAATAATCCATACTGACCACTCTGTCTCTTTGTGCGATAAGGATATAAAGAAAGAGCTCTCTTTCAATCTCGAAGTCTTTAGGGCAGCTCAACTCAAAAGTAGAGCTTCTAAGCCCAGTAGTAAGGAAGTTCTACAATGCTCTTCAACAACTCAAAGGAAAGGAAAAATCAAACCAGACAGTAGAAAGCAGAGGAAGAGTCATCATTTCAAGGGAAGCAAAAAAAGAACAAGGAACAACACACACAGGAAATACAGGAACCATTCCAAAACCATAGAGAAACAAGCAATAAAGATGGAATTTAATTCGGTGGAGAAAGTTGAAAGGAATGATGGATGTGCCACCTGCAAATCCAACAAATTCATGATAAGCAGGCTCCAAGAAGCGTTACAGGATCTTAGATCAGAGATGAAGATGGAGAGTAGCTTCCAAAAGAGGAACTTTGAAAACTAGAAAGTAGAAATCATTGCATTAAAAAACAAGTGCGTGCATCTGGAAGAGGCCATGGCCTTCATAAAAAACTCCACTCTGAGTCAGGAGGGAGAAAACTTAGTTTGTCAAGGCAAAAAGTAGAGATCCTATCAAGAGCACTTAGTAAACCAATATTAAGCAATGTCAAGCACTACAATAGATATCAAGTAATATGTTTTGTAAATTTGTTTTGTTGGCAGACACGGGGACCTATCATGTGCGCTCATGAAATACTAAACAATCCCCCTAATTTGACTACATATTGGAAAATACCTCTAAAAATCATAGATTTTAACCCCCTTCCAATACAAAACCAATACACCTTCCCAATTTAAAAAACCCTTACTTTCACTAAATATTGTAGGTATCTATTTTTTCATTAACATTTTTTTATACCCCTTTATATTTTTTCATTAAATTTGAACTTCATTTTTTATACTTTCCAATATAAAAACCCTTTACCCCCTATATATCCCCCAATATGAACACACGTGGTATGGTATTTCTCCCCCAGTGAAGCCCCCGTGTTAGCAGACCAATATGTAAGGCAATATGCTAGAACAATCTTAGGCACTAATAGAATTTTGGGATTCAAGCACTCAAGTATCAGGGATTGCACTCCCATTTTCCTTCTAAAGCTTGACTCCAAGCTCTCTCAAATGTAATACAAGCACGGTCCTCTTTTTATTTTTTGAAATAAAAAATTAACCGTTCTTGTCAAAAAAAACAATAAGGTTAGTATAAATTAAAATTTAATATAAAAGGAAAAGAAGTAAATTATAACAAACTAGCTTAAATGCATTTAATTGAAATGTGTAATTAAAATACTATGACATCAAGTATCATTATTAATTTATCTTGTATCCTGCAACAAAACAATTAGAATATTTGTTTTAACTATTTCTAAATAATAAATATTGGAGAAAAAAATAAATAAAATTAATGTGTGAGAGATTAAAGAATATGACCAAGTCAAATTATTCTCAATAAATCACAGTACCAGTGAAATAAATACAATGAAAAACAACAATAGGATTAAGAGAGAAATAAAATAATTGAACTGGTTTTTATGGTAGTCAAGTTTAATGTGCAAGTAAACTCTAGATAACATGTATCATTTAGAATTCAGCCTACAAGAAATAAACTCAAATATGATTAAAACCCTTAAATATCATGTACTCAAAAGTATTTAAATCAATTTTTGCATTCAAGATTGTTATATAATCCAGTTAAATCAGCAATCTTGCACAATAAACCAGTAAATAAAACCTCAAATTAAGAAAATGATTTAAAACCCTTAAATATCATGTACTCAAAAGCATTTAAATCAATTTTTGCATCTAAGATTGTTATATAATCAAGTTAAATTAGCAATCCTGCACAATAAACCAGTAAATAAAACCTCAAATTAAGAAGAACACATAGGAAGAAAAAAGAAAAATGAATCATGATATAATCAATTAAGACCTCACAATCACAATGAAAAATATAAAATATAATTAATTAAGACCTCACAATCACAATGAATAATATAGGAAGTGCATTATAGCTGTAAAATATAATAAGTCATCATCTCCCTAAGCCTAACATCCAATCTGCCCCCAAAAAAACCTTGAAATGAGCATGTACATCTTTTATATTGTTGAGAATTAGTTTCTCATTTAGTTCCCATCACTTCCTCAAAAAAAATTATTTTAACAATTATTTCTTCTAAATAAAATAGATATTTCATCTTTACAATTAGCTCACTCAAATATTTAATCAATGGATTATTAAAATGCCTTTATAAAAAAATTTCCTGCATAATAAAAAAACATAAAAATTAGTTCTAATATAAATCATATAATGATAAATAAACATATATACTCCTTTATAATTTTTCCACAGAAAATGGTCTCTTACCTTTCTAAAATCAATTACTACAACTACATAAATATTCTAAGCTAGAAAAACTTATTTTCTAGAATTTTAAAACTATATTAAATATAGAATTGACTTTTCAAATGTGTTAGAAACAATTGTGTATCTATTTAGACAATTAAATGAGCTCAAATTCAATTTAGTTTAACATCTGATTTAAAATTCAGTTATACAATTCAGATTTTAATTATATATTAACATAAATTTAAAACAACATGTACTTATGTTTAGCCAGGTTTAATTAAATTAATTATACCTGAAATAGAAACTGGAATAATAGTCTATATAAGTTTTAATTATAATACATATCAATTTTTAAATTTGAAATAATAAACACATATATATCAAACCTTATAAAAAATTTAAGCTAAAGTTCATTGCCTTTTGGTTGAAGGGAGAGAGAAAATAGGCCGTTTTGGAGGCCCAAAATCATCCGATGGTGGGGGAGAAAACACGATGGAGGGTTTAGGGTGAAATGTTCATGGTTGAATTGAAGGAGTATATTAATCATGTGTTGGAGCTCACAATTACGTTACTCTTGTGATAAATTAAAATTTTTAATATTCATTGAGTGGAGAATGATGAGAGGTGGGGAGGTAAGTTTTATTTTATATTTATATATATATAGAGGTCTAATTAATTTTTATTTAGTATTCGTTTGATTTCTATTGTTACATTTATTATTTTATTTTTTACAATAATTTATAATAATTAAATTTTTGTATTTTAATTAGAAATTAATTTTATTTATTTTCGTTTATTTATTATTTAATTTTAATTTTTTAATTTTTTTTAATATAATAATAATATCCATTTTTAAGGTCACACAGCCAAGCCAGACACCAAATTGGTGTATGAGACCCCCTTGTTTGTGGGCAAGGGACCCACCTCCGCGCAGCGATTTGACTGCTAAGTCTAACAAGGCATACATACTCTACCCCCCTCTGGTTTTGAACCTGTGACCTCTTAGGAGGAAACACATGCTCTTAACCATTAGGCTAATAATAATTATAATTTATGATTATAATTTTTTTGCAATTATTAATTTAAGATTAATGTTTTTAATTATAATGATTTTTACAAGTTATAATGACTATCGCAATAGTAAACTTGATGTAGTGTAAACATGAGTATTTTGCTATGAAGATTCAAGCACACAATTTTGATTATAGGAACATGAGGGGAAGTCATATGACAAGGGAAACGCAAGCCTGTGAAACCTACATAAAGAGTCTAATTCTAAAGGGGGTCAAATTTAGCGACAACATTCAACTCCTACTGGGACGATGCCTCCTTGTGAGGCATCAAGGAAAGTATACTAGATGTCTTTGCATTGGGCATGGAGTCAATACGAACAAAACCCTCATTTGCTAATAAGCAGAGGAAAGGGAACCTCAAATGCAAAAACATAAAGCCTCATCTAACCTAGGAAAAGAATGAAAATATTTACATCTTAAAGTTTTGATTAATCAATAGCAAGAATGAAACAAGAATAAGTCTTATGAGTCCTATAGTATGTAAAAATTGATGAGTTCAATGGTTATTCATATATAAAACATTTGTTCATATGTTCAATATATTAGGGCAACTACGGTAATGATGTAGGGCATACACCAATCTTTTGATATATATTTCAAGCTTCATAGAAACATTTACAAACCATAAAAATATTTGCATTTTACAGTTAATATTGATTTGAAGGATTGTAGAAGTTATGGTACTAGTTAAACATCACAAGGATGACTTTCATTTCAAAATAAGGTTTTACTGAAACTATTGAGAGTGGTTATTAATGATTTTATTTCTCCTTTTCTTTCTAAAACATGAGTTTCCAAAATCAGACATCACTCTGCTGCCAACAAGTGTCCATAGCCCTGACATAGTCATCCACTATCCTAGGATAGTGGACTTTCTAAATTCTTGTTTACTGTTCATGTCAAAGGTCTTATTTCAATTTATTTTAGCAAATATGCGCTTTTACAAAATGGGAGGGTTATGCAATAGAATTAGTCCAATACCACTGACCTTGCTCCACCATCAAGAGACGTTTATAACCTCAGCAAAGATATTAACATACCCCATTGGAATTTACCTCAATAGGAGTGGGAGGATTACACACTAGGATTTAATTTAGTGCCACATATCCTACTCTACTGCTAGTAGGCATCTATAGACCCAGTGGAGATATCAGCATGCCCCACCCAAGAAAATATAGGTTCCTGTCCCTAGGGTAGTATGGTGATTAGGGAAGGTCTCATGCATGGAGTGTTATTGTAACTAACTATTTATACAAGAGTTTCAATAAGATTTTATGAAATTCAAACCTTGTTTTTACAGTTTTAGTACTTATGAGTTAATGCAAACCATCATGGTATTTGTGTGTAAGTATTATGAAAAGAAATGTGTTGTTAGAAAACTATATATTACAGAGCAATGGAACACATAAAATATTGCAAAAATATAAACACAAAAAATGCATAAAACAAGAGAGACATAGATATACATGTTTCACCCAGTTTGGGCTATGTCCACGGAAAAACAGCCAGTATTTCTTTTTTATTATCCAGCAAATTGAAGAGATACAACCTACAACAGATCCGCTGTAACACCCTCTTCGCTCTCAATCTCCTCTCTCTTCCTCACTCAAAATACAAAGATCCATAGACGCAATACAATTCCCTCATATATAGCGAGGGGTTGCCTTCTAGGGCAAAAAACCCTAAACTAAACGTAACTTCTACGGTCAGATCATCTGCCTAATGAACGTCCCAGATTGACTAGAAATTACTATACTTTTACAAGGTAATTTTACAGCTATTTTTAGCTTCAGGGGATCGCTGGCCTCCGGACTCCCCAGCCAGAGGGGAATTAGCCCCCTCGCACCCCCCCGCGTGGAGGGGTATATAATCTTCCTGGGGTATACATCCGGCTGAAAACTTTGAAAACAGAAGATAATTAGGCTCCACACCCAACAATCTCCCACTTGGAGACTGATTATAGCAACTCCACCGCTGCTTCATTTGCTAGACAATGATTCCACTTTGGACCTGGATGTTTCTCATCTTCTTCATCATACTTGAAGACCAATTGAAACTGAGTAGATTCTTAGTTTCTCCCTGGTTACAACTTTTGTTAACATATCTGTAGGATTCTAGCTAATGTGTATCTTTTCCAGCTTCAACTGTCCATCTTCCAACGCCGACTATATGAAATTGTACTTGAGCTGTACATGCTTAGTCTTGGAGTGAAATGTAGAGTTGTTTACAAGATGTATGGCTCTCTGGCTGTCACTGTATAACTTACCAAACTCCTGTTGAATCTTACCCAATTCATTCAGAAACCTTTGTAACCAAATCATTTCTCTACTAGCCTCTGTAGTAGCAACATACTCTGCTTCTGTTGTTGAGAGTACAACAACACTTTGCAGTTTTAAGACCCAACTAACAGTTGTTCCACCTATAGTAAACACATACCCTGTTGTGCTCCTCATGTTATCTCTGTCACCCGCCATATCTGCATCAACATATCCCTGTAGAGAAATGTTTGAACCACCAAAGCATAATGTTTGATTTGTGGTACCTCTAAAATACCTGGGAATCCACTTCACTGCCATCCAATGTTCTTTTCCTGGATTATTCATGTACCTTCTTACAACTCCACTGCATGTGCAATATCAAGCCTTGTGCAGACCATTGCATACATTAAGCTTCCAACTGTTGATGCATATGGAACTTTAGACATATAATCCATGTCTTCTTGGGTCTTTGAGCACATTTCCTTACTAAGTTTGAAATGGCTAGCAAAATGTATACTAACTGGTTTTGCATTCTGCATATTAAACCTTTTCAACACCTTTTCTATGCACTCACTTTGAGACAATGTTAATTTGCGATTCTTCTTGTCTCTAGTTATTCTCATACCGAGGATTTGTTTTGCAGCACCCAAATCCTTCATTGCAAATGAGTTTCCAAATTTCCTTTTGAGCACATTTATTTCATGCATGTTAGTGTTGGCATTATGATGCATGTGTTGTACTTGATGGCAACCCTCTCAAAGAAGATCATCTCACTTATATACATTCAGATGAATCTACAGAAGAGATATCAGATGTGACATAATACATAGATGCGGGACAACTCAAAGGAATCAAATGGAAAGTTCTTAGTAAGCTTTGCCATCAAGTCCAAAGGGGGAGATTGTTGGCATTATGGCTAAAGTATTGTCCTTGATGGCAACCCATACAGGTGATAGATCACAGTACTTCAAGTCAGTAGCAGAGATTGATGATCAGCTCTCAAATATTGAAGAAAATAAGGGGTACGCAGGTACACTGTACAGAAGTAGCGTACACGCAGGTCTGTCTTACATAAAGTGCGTACATACCCGCAGTTATCCCGTTCATGAGGTGCGTACCCCCAGTTCACTTACTTCAAGGCAGAGAAGCACATTCACATGGGGTTTCTTATGTTTGGCTCGTGGGTTTTAGCCCGCCGTTCTTGATTCTATGGTTTTGGCCCGTGGTATTGTTTTATATTATTATTATTATTATTGAGCCCCATGGTCCATGATTTTAGGAAGAGCTTGCCTTTATAAGAGGAAGGAGATCAGTTGGCTAGTGTATGCTTTTGGGTTGAATATCTTAAGAAGCTAGATCTGAAATTCTAGTGATGGGTTATGAGAGATAGCTAGATCTAAATCAAGGAGAAACATGAGAACTACAAGTCGGATCTACTAATGGGTTGATATCTCCTCGGCGCATGTTCAGATCTGTAGATCTGACAGTCTGGGTTATTCTTGAAGTCTTGAAATTATCTATACCTGCAGATACGCAAGTACAGTGAAAGAAAAGTGCGGAGATACGCAGGCATAGAAGCGCTGTAGGTGCGCAGATACGCAGTCCCAGAAGCGCTGCAGATGCGGAGGGGCGCAGGCAGTTCATTGGACACACAGCGCACGTACGCAGGAACTCTGTGAGGCAGAGTGCGCATGTACACAGGAAAGCAGTTGGAAACAGTGCGTACTTATACGCAGCTGTTATATGGGTGAAGCTGCGTACTTCTCATGAAAACTACTTAGCTATCCATGTTTATCATTGCTGTGTTCTGGGTTTTGAAGTGATGTCTGATTTCTGATATTAAGTTCTGATAACAGCAGTGATTGATTAAATGTTTATGAATTGATGGATGAATGGATCAGGTTCTTAATGACTCATCTTTATGTAATCTGATGGACTAGATCTGGTTGATGACTCACTTGTATATGTATTGATCTAGTGCTTGGGTGATTCAGAAGATTGTTTGATTATGTGCTTCAATGTTGTTGTTGGGTCCAGTATGAAAATTGGATGAAACGTGGCCTTTCAGATTATGTGTTGCGCTTCAGTGTATCCAATATGAAAATTGATGAAACGTGGTACCTGGAGGAGAGAAGATTGTAGGTCAGCACCTACGTACTAGTATATAAGCTAG
>APFE030848181.1:0-16340 GCA_000404065.3 Pinus taeda | reverse complement strand
TATATATGTTATAGTGAACAGCTTTATATGTATATATTTTACCTCCGAATTTACCTCGGAATATATATATATTTTTTTCCTTTGAAAAGAATAAATAAAAACAATATTGTGATTCGAGACTCTTCCCAATATAAACTTAACTATTCTATATTGTTAAAAATCGTAAGTTCACCTGCCGAGTAATTAATTTCTAGCGAAACTATTTAAGAAAACCACCCAAACCTCATCCGACCACTTTTGCTCAAGTGGTTTTCGTACAAACGCCCCCGATGCAATAAGATTTTTATGCATGTCCAACTGTACGTCTCCAAAACCACTTTCTATCGGGACTTAAAGTTCGGTAACAAAGGCTCTCCCGATATTGTTATGAACCGTTCGATTGCGAGGATGATTGTCCACCGTCTGATTATTCCAAGCTGCATTAAGGCCTGGAGGGAATGTCATTGCATAAATTTTTGGGTTGACCGCAGTTTATTTCAGTCATTTAATTAATGTTATTTACTCTAGTTCATAGGATATTGGTAAAGCTTTTAATTTTAATGTTTTTTTCTTACTGAGGTATGGGCATAGGTAAGTGTTTTTAAATTTTAATGTTTTTAATATGTACGGGAGTATGGTCATATACGCAATGTAATTTTCTTTGGTTTTGTAGTTGCATACGCATATTATGTGTTATGCTTTTGTTTTTGTGTTGACAATTTTTCTGTAATGAAGTAGTGAAACGCACAGCATTGCAAAGAAGTGTATGTAGAAAAATACAGGGGAGCATGTAATAAAATAGGGGAAGCAGTGTGCACGTGAAAAACACACACACCAAAGTGAATGTAACAATGGACTTCTGAAATGAACTGAATTTTGCACAACAGTGTGAGGGTGAATGCAAAGAAAAATGAAGATGAAGTTTTGTAATATGCAAAGTGCATAATGTGATTTTTATTTTTACAGGAGTATCTGTAAAAGTTTGTTTTACAGCAGTAAATGTAAATGAGATTTTCACACAGCGTAAAATCTCAGGAGGAGACAGAGTAACTTTTGTTTTTGAATTTCTTTTGGTGAATCCCTATGAGTGAAAGAGGATGAATTTTGTATCAGTCTTTTATTAATGAATATAAAGGCTTTTATGGGTGTGTAATACACTGTTCTCAGAAATATTTTAAGCTCCCTTGTGTTAAAGATCCCGGAGAAAAATAGAGCATTGTCTTTGTGTGCAGTTTGTTTGTTTGTTTTTGGGATTTTACGAGAAAAATCCCCAACAGTGGTATGAGAGCAAGGTTTAGGCTCTTTGAAGGTGTCAAAGAAGCTGAAGGGAGGAGATTTTTGTTGCAGCAGTAAATCTTTTGCAGCAAAGTGAAGACTCACGGAAGAGGATCCAGGTATTTCTCAAATTAGTTTCTTGTGTTACAGCTGAAGAAACAGTGAGTTTTCTTAAAAAAAAGAATCACAGTCAGTTATTTGAATCATAGTTAAAGAGTGCTAGAATGGCCAGCATCAGCACTAGCATCGGTATGTTTAATTCTCAATTCCCACAGTTCAATGGGAAAAACTATGACTATTGGGCAATAACCATGAGAGCCATGTTTGCCTATCAAGATTTATGGGAACTTGTTGAAGATGGTTTTGAAGAACCAGCAGATGAAAATGAGGTTAATAGGTTAACTCAGACAGAGAAAGATCTGCTAAAGAGCAATAGGAAAAAGGACTCAAAAGCCCGTGTATTTTTGTATCAAGCAGTGGACCAGAGTGTGTTTCGAAGGATAACAGCAGCTAAGACATCCAGAGAAGCGTGGAAAACCCTCAAGACATCCTATCAAGGCATGGAGAAAGTGAAAACAACAAAAGTACAGTTACTAAGGAGAGATTTTGAAAATCTTTGCATGAAGGAGTTAGATAACATTGACTCATTCTTCATACATGTGATTGGTTTGGTCACAAAAATGAGGACTCATGGAGAAGTTCTTGAAGAAAGGAGGATTGTGGAGAAACTTTTAAGGGTCCTACCCTCAAAGTTTGATGTGATTGTCACCACCATATAAGAGACAAAGGACATCTCAAACTTTTCAGTTGATGAACTTCATGCATCACTGATAACACATGAACAGAGGTTGAGTAGAAATGAAAACTCATCTCTAGAACAAACCTTCAAGACCCAGATGCCTTTTGGAAGAGGAAGAGGTCAAGGCAGAGCAAATAAGAGAGGAAGAGGCACAAGCCAAAATAGAGGTGGAAGGAACATTCTAGGAGATGCTCAAGGAAGAGGGAGCAATCCAAATCAAAACCAAGGCCAAGGCAGCAGCCAAAAAAGAGGACAACAACATGCTCAATGACAAAGGTATGATAAATCCAATGTCCAATGTTATTATTGCAGAAAATATGGGCACTATGCCAGTGAATGTATGAAGAAGCAACATGATATGAGTAATAGACCAAATGCAAATGTCACTAGAGAAAACATCAGTCAAGATAATGTGTTGTTAGCTTGTAACATGGCTAAAACAAATAGTGAAGACATATGGTTTTTAGACTCAGGTTGTAGCAACCATATGACAGGAAACATAGCTTTGTTTTCTGCTTTAGATCAAAATGTGAAATCAGAAGTCACACTTGGGACTGATAGCAAAATTTATGTTATGGGAAAAGGAAAATTCAAAATATTTACAAAGAAGGGTGAAAAGAAAACCATAGCAGATGTCTACTATGTCCCTGGAATGAGATGTAACCTCTTGAGTATTGGACAGCTTGTCCACAAGGGTTACAATGTTTATTTTGTGAATGATGTATGCACCATCATGGATAGCACATCCAACAAACGATGCATTGCTGAAGTGAAGATGACAAAGAACAGAATGTTCCCTCTTAGAATTAGAGCAGATTTGAATAACAAAGAAGTTATTGCAGCAGTTACCCAAGAGGCTTACGAAAGCGTGCCAAAGGATGAAAATTGGTTGTGGCACTTGAGGTTTGGACGTCTCAACTTTGGAGGTCTTAATTTGTTGAGCAGAAAAGGAATGGTAAGAGGATTACCATTGATAGAGAAACTGGACAGCCTTTGTGAAGGTTGTATATTGGGGAAACAACACAGAGAAAGTTTTCATTCAGGGAAAAGCATAAGGGCAAAGGCACCCTTATAGATTGTCCACTCAGATGTATGTGGACCAATGAAAAATCCATCATTAGCAGGAAACCAATATTTTCTAACATTCATTGATGATTTTACAAGAAAAACCTGGGTATATTTCCTTAAGAACAAAAGTGAAGTGTTTGAAAAATTCTGAAATTTCAAAGAACTTGTAGAAAACCAAAGTGGGTTGCATATCAAAGTTCTGAGAACTGACAGAGGAGGTGAGTATATCTCCAAGGAATTCCTACAATTTTGTAGAGAAAATGGAATTCACAAGAAATTTACAGCAAGGTACACCCCACAACAAAATGGAGTTGCTGAAAGGAAGAACAAGACCATCATGGATATGGCAAGGAGCACGCTGAAGGCAAAGCATTTTCCAAATGATTATTAGGCTGAAGCTGTAAATTGTGGAGCATATATTTTGAATAAGTGTCCCACAAAAGCAGTGATGAATAATGTGTCGAAAGAAGCATGGAGTGGGAGAAAGCATGGAGTCACCCACATGAGAGTTTTTGGATGTGTGGGTTATGCAGAGATGTTCAGTTCATTGAGGAGGAAGCTTGGGATGGAAGAATAGAGAAAACAGTGAATGTTAAAAACTGTTTGTCTCATGATGAAGATGATGAAGAGATGGTTGAAACACACCCCCAAACAGCAGTGCCAACACAAGGGCGGCAAGGAACAACCTTGAGGAGAAATGGAAGAGCTTCTCCAAGCACACCACAGAGTGGAAATTCAAGTGCATCTTCAAGCACATGCACACCAAATGAAAGAGGTAAAAAGTTTAGAAATTTAAGTGACATTTATGAGCAAGAGGCAACAAATGAAGGTACAAATTCCTTGTTTGCATTATATTGTCATGTTGATGATCCTATTCATTTCGAGGATGCAATTAAATATAATAAATGGATAGAAGCTATGGATGAAGAAATGAATGCCATAGAAAGAAACAAGACATGGGATTTGGTTGAGTTACCAAAAGGTAAAGAAGTCATTGGAGTCAAATGGGTTTATAAGACCAAGAGCAACGCTGAAGGCAAGATAGAAAGACACAAGGCAATGCTGGTTGTCAAGGGATAAAAGCAGCAGTATGGGAGAGATTATGAGGAGACTTTCGCACCGATTGCAAGAATGGAAACCGTAAGAGCAGTGTTATCCATAACAACACAAAACAAGTGGAAAGTTTACCAAATAGACGTGAAGTCAGCATTCCTAAATGGAGTGTTAATGGAAGAGGTTTATATTGAACAACCTCTAGGCTATGAGAAGAAAGGCCAAGAACACAAAGTATGCATATTGGAGAAAGCTCTTTATGGGCTGAAGCAAGTGCCAATAGCATGGTATAGTAGGATAGACTCATATCTACTGGAAAATAAGTTTGACAAGTGTGAGGGAGAACCACAGTCTACATCAAAGAAAAAGATGGTAAATTGCTAATTGTTGTGTTATATGTTGATGATGTTCTTTTCACACACAATGATGTTTGTCTCATTGAAAATTTCAAATGAGCCATGAAAGAAGAATTTGAGATGACTGACATGGGTTTGTTGGGATACTTCTTAGGATTAGAAGTAGATCAAAATGAAAATGGAATTTTTATCTCAAGCAAAATATGTAAATGAGGTGTTGGGCAGATTTCATATGCAAGACTGCAAGGCACCGATCACTCCCACAGTAATGGGATTAAAACTCAACGAAGAGGACGGCAGCAAGGATTTTGATCCTAGTCTGTACAAGAGCATAATTGGCAGTCTTATGTATTTAATTGCAACTAGACCTGACATAATGTTTGTTGTTAGTTTAATTTCCAGATTCATGGAGAGGCCAAAGGAAGCACATTGGCAGGTAGCAAAAATAATTTTGAGGTATGTCAAAGGTACTAAAAGACTTGGGATTTTATATACTACCTCAGAATGTTCAAATTTAGTTGGATACACTGATAGTGATTGGGATGGAAGTGTAGATGATCGGAAAAGCACTTCCAGTTATGTTTTTCACATGGGTTCAGAAGCCATTTCATGGGCTTCTAAGAAACAGCCTATCGTGGCGTTGTCTACAAGAGAGGCAGAATATGTAGCAGCTACAGCAGCAGCTTGTCAAGCAATTTGGATGAGAAGGATGTTGAGAAGCTTAGGCCAGGAGCACGCAAAAGCGAGGGTGACTTTTTGTGACAATAGCTCAGCTATTGCATTAACAAATAATTCAGTGTTTCATAAGAGAACGAAACACATTGACACAAGGTTTCACTACATGAGGGAATTGGTAAGCAATGGAGAAATTGTCTTAGAACATTGCAGGAATCAGGAACAGGTTGCAGACATTTTGACAAAGTCATTGGACCAGAAAAGCTTCGAATTTTTGAGGAATTGTTTGGGTATGACTGAACGCCCAGCAGTTGTAATTAAAGGGGAGTGTTAAAAATGTAATTTCACCTTCCGCGTAATTAATTTCCAGCGAAACCATTTAGGAAAACCACCCAAACCTCATCGGACCGCTTGCTCAGCCATTGGTTTTCGTACAAACGCGCCCGATGCAATAATATTTTTACGCGTGTCCAACTGTACGTCTCCAAAACCACTTTCCATCGGAACGTAAAGTTCGGTAACAAAGGCTCTCCCGATATTGTTATGAACCGTTCGATTGCGAGGATGATTGTCCACCGTCCGATTATTCCAAAGCTCCATTCAGGCTGCACGGAATGACATTGCGTAAATTTTTGGGTTTACAACCATTTATTTCAGTAAAGTAATTAATGTTATTTACTTCGGTTCGTAGGATATTGGTAAAGCTTTTAATTTTAATGTTTTTTTTCTTAAGGAGGTATGGGCATAGGTAAATGTTTTTAAATTTTAATGTTTTTAATATGTACGTGAGTATGGTCATATACTCAATGTAATTTTCTTTGGTAAATTTTAATGTTTTTAATATGTACGGGAGTATGGTCATATAAGCAATGTAGTTTTCTTTGGTTTTTTAGTTGCATAAGCATAGTAGGAAGTGTATGTAGAAAAATACAGGGGAGCATGTAATGAAATAGGGGAAGGAGTGTGCAGGTGAAAAACACACACAGCAGTGTGAATGTAACAATGGACTTCTAAATGAACTGAAGTTTGCACAATACTGCGAGGGTGAAGGCAAAGAAAAATGAAGATGAAGTTTTGTAATATGCAAAGTGCATAATGTCATTTTTATTTTTACATAAGTATATGTAAAAGTTTGTTTTACAGCATTAAATGTAAATGATATTTTCACACACCTTAAAATAAATCTTAGGAGGAGAGAGTAACTTCTGTTATTGAATTTCTTTTGGTGAATCCATGTGAGAGAAAGAGTATGAATTTTGTATTAATCTTTTATTAATGAATATAAAGTTTTTTATGGTTGTGTAATAATCTGTTCTCAGAAATATTTTAAGCTTCCATGTATTAAAGATTCTGGAGAGCATTGTTTCTCTGTGCAGTTTGTTTGTTTGTTTTTGGATTTTACCAGAAAAATCACCAACATATATCACATATTTCAATATAAACTCCGTATGACATATGTTTAAATTAAAAATAATCTTAAATGTTTTAAATCAATAACTAAGTTTGACCCATCTCTTTAAATTTGGTACGTGTAGATATTTCGGATTCGATTCGTAAGGCTGATTTCCAGCTAGTACCACTGCAAGGAAAGCAACGAATGAAGGACTCTGCAGGTGTTGAAGGTAACATTACAGCCGGTATTACCAGCGCACCGAACTTACCAACAAGGATACATGATAATCAACAAGAGACTATGACTAGAATTAATCAGCAAATTCAGCATGGCCAACCAACCAGTAATACGAAAGGCACAGCAGATAGTAATAATATTTCCAGTTTCTTGTTGATGTCTGAACATCTGCATAAGTGCATTAGTCCAGTGGACACTACACAAAATCTTATCAACCAGCCGATCCAGCGTGGTCAAGCAAGAAGTAAAACGTCAAGCGCAACAGATAGTGGTACTCCCAGTTTCTCGTTCATGGATAAGCTTCTCCAAGAGTCCACTACTGTCGCCAGCACTGCACAAAATAATAATAATCATCAGATGCAGCATGAGCCATTCAGTAATACACATGGCGCAGCAGATAACATTTTTTCCAGTTTCTCGTTGATGTATGGGCCTGTCAACGAGGGCAGCACTCTGCTCGACACTGCACAAAATTATAATAATCAGCATATCCAGCATGACCAACCATTCAGTGATATTTCCAGTTTCCTGTTCATGGATGAGCCTCTCTACGAGTGCAGTACTGTGGCCAACTCGGCACAAAATAATAATAATCAGCAGATCCAACATGAACAACCATTCAGCAATATTTCTAGTTTCTCGTTGACGCAGGGAACTGTCAACACTGCACAAAATCATATTAATCAGCAGATCGAGTCTCTTCATGAGATGAGTACTCTGGTCGACACTACAGTACAAAATGATATTTATCAGCAGATCGAGCCTGTGCAACGAAGTGGTAATACGTCAAGGGGCACAGCAGATAGTGGTATTTCCAGTTTCTCCTTGTTGAAGAAGACTCTCCATGAGTTCAGCATTCCGGCCAGCACTCTACAAGATGGCACATTTCCAACTTCAAATGCTCATTCTATGCCGAAAAAGGTTGAGAGTTTCAGTGAGTTAATCGATGTAGAGAAGGATTATTCCATGGACTATGGGATATTGATGGAATATCCACTGAGGCACTCGCCCGAGTGTGTGCTCGTCAGACCCGTCCCGGGAGCCCGTAACCACCCAGACTATCTCTGGAAAAAACAGCAGTTGGGGGAAGTGAACCCTTGCTCCAAAAAATAAACTGAGGCAACGAACGTAGGACATCAAGAAAACTCGGAAACTCTCTATAGTATACTGCGTGGAAAGTCATGTCTAAACAAGCAAACTATGAAAGTCTCTACAGTATACTGGGTTGAAAAAGATGGTTGATTTGATTTGCATATTATTTTGGAAAGTCGTGTCTAAACTCACAGTTGATTATGGGCGTGTTGTCTGGTTTCGAAAGAAAACAGGGAGAGAAACAATTATAGATTAGCTCAATATTCCTTCGCTTTAATAGATATTCATGTCTTTTATTATTGTGTATATATTAATTTTATAGTTGATTAGGGAAGTATTTTTTCCGAAAAACCGGGAGATAAAAAATTATAGATTAGGTCGATATCACTGCTATTTTTTTTAATTGTTATTTATATTATTACTTTTATATTATATTTTAGTATTTAAATATATGTTTAAGTTTATAATTAAATTCATTTGAGGATGTCTGAATTTATTTAGTTAAAAAAATAGGAAGGACAGTGATAGCATATGATAGCATATGGCTTTCTCTATACTTGAATATTGTTTTTGTACAATGATTTTAAATTGTTTCATTTCATTATGAGAATTGGGTTTTCTTCGGATTCAATGATTAGGTTATACAGTTTTGATGTCAATACATATTTTTCAATTTTAATGACCGGGGCTCCAATTATAAATTCTTTAATGGGTATTGTCTATATTTGCTACAGAGACGTGTAGTTTCATCTAGATTTCTTTCCCCTTCCAGACTGTGTGCATGCAGCCTGTAGAGGCTTTACCCATCTATGATAGTATTACTTACCTCAGCATTCACTTAATTACTCAGCTTACTATTTCTTTTAACCACAATAATTGTTATTCATCATAGGTCCAAAGTTTACCTACCCCGCTAGGCTTTTTCTCTCATATTTTATATGGGTTTCCTTTTCTCTTCTTGGTTGTCGCTATTGCATTTCAATATTACATGGCCAAGATGTTTTACCTTCAGATGCTTACACCTATATAAAAAATACAGACTTAATAGAGTATTTTCTTATTTGATTATGTATTTTCAGTTATTCCATTCGGTATCGCTTCTAAATTTAGCTCTACTTTAATAGTTTTACTACTCTTTTTTCTCAGCAATAAAACCATTATATAAAAGAAAATTTTAACTCTGCAACCTACAAAATTTTCCAGCATACTTATCTGAACAGCACCCAATGAATTCACTCAGAGAAGGATCTCTCCTCCCAACAACAAGAAAGACAACTACGTACAATCTAACCCTGATATTTCAGTCTCCAAAAGAGTAAATGACAATGACCTCTACGGTCTATTCTCCCATCATGATCTCTCAGGTCTACCCAATAATCTCACAATCACTCAAGGACTATTCTCCCATCATGATCTCTCAGGTCTACCCAATAATCTCACAATCACTCAAGGACTCCACTAGTTCACAGCCTAGGTCAGGTCTATTCTCGCATCATGATCTCTCAGGTCCACCCAATAATCTCACAATCACTTAAGGACTCCACTAGTTCACAGCCTAGGTCAGGAGTGCCTCAATGGAAGCGTCCTAACTTAAATTCATTTTTTCCTTCCTCTTTTTGGTGCCTCCATTTTTCATTTTTCTTTTGTTGGCCTCCCTTTTCCCACCGAGACATTTTTCTTCAAGGAGAGAGTTGTCTCTGACCTTTTGGTACATGAAGTTCTCATTTTGGGTCTTTTTTTTCATGATTTCCAAGACTTCATCATTTAACCAAAGTAAATTAAATGATAATAATAATAATAATAATTTTTAAACATCATTGTTTCACTATGACTTTTTACGAAGACCATTATTTACCCAATTATAGAGTAAAATTAATTATAAAACGTTTTGAGTACTTCATGGTGTCACATCTTCCCCCATTGGGCATAAGAACGTACTCACTGTTCACTCTTGCCCTTGGAATAGGTATTAATATGCTTTTAGCATAAAATTAGCATTTTTCCAAGTGGCCTCTTCTAGGCTAAAGTGTTTCCACCACATTTTAACTTGGGTGATAACTTGCTTCCATAATATTGTTTCTCTTTGCTCCAGAATACGGAAATGTTCTACTAGAAATTTGTCATAACCATAATAAATTTGTCATAATTTTAACATTTCTTTTAATAAAATAGGAACATGTATACATACCTAGTCATATATATCTAAAAAAACATCCTTGAATTTACTTCACCTCTAACTAACAAATTACATGCCTCAGGTCATGTATATACCTTTTTAGTAATGATACATGAAATACATTAAGTGCGAGTTGCATAGGCCACACGTCAAATTCTTTCCATTAATTGGAAGTGCCCATAATAAGGGGGAGCTAACTTAGTATAATTACCCCACCATAAGGTACTAATATTAGGCCTAATAGACACATATACATGGTCTTCAACATAAAACTCTCAATAAGTCATTTTCCTCCGTGCATATACCTTTTATCAATCTTGGGAAACCTTTAAATTTTGTTGTACCCTCTTAACAATTTGCTCAATTTCTATTAACATCTCGCTCTCAAATTAGTTTTACTTTAGGGTTACTCCAATTGTTAGGTGTTCTACATATCCTTCCATACAACACATACAAGTTACTCATTTTCAACGACTCATGGTAACTATTGTTATATCCGTAACATGTCTTCGAGTACCTAGTCTACATGTCCGGTTTTCCCATCTATCTAAGGATGATAGGTAGTATTGAACTAAACCTGGGTACGCATCCCAACAAATAGAGATTTCTAGAATGCAGAGGTAAATTTCACATCTCTATTTGAGATTACCACCTTAGGTATGACATACAATTGAAATATCTCCTTCTTGAAAATCTCACTAATTTGGGAGTCTTGAATATATATTCTACTGGGATAAAATTGATTGTCTTACTCAACTCATGCACTACCATAATAATTGATTCATTGTGTCATCTAAATTTATGTAATTTGTTTATAAATTCTAAGGTGATAACATCCCATTTCCATTCTAGAATTGGTATTGGGTGTGTTGACATTGCTAGAAATATGTCAACCAATGACGTCTCCTTGAACTCCCAATTAGGCCTCATGTTGTTTGGAGTAGGAGCCACATTTGGTACAATGGCCCAATTGCCATATATTTGGAAGATATGCCTTGGCTCTAACTACGAGCAAGAGAGAGGGATGTGAATATGCCTTTGAACAATAGGGCATGTGCATGGTGACTGTTCATTGACATGTGTGAGTATGTTCTTCCATTGTGGAGGGGAGGAGAAGTGAGCCTCTAAGAGAGAGGTAGTAGTACCACGGTAGAAGAGATACTCAAACAAGAAGTACCCGTACAACACTAAGCAGAATAATCCACATAATTGAGATGGTCATGAAACCAATGTGTAAAGAAAAGATCTGCCGAGTATCCAGCGGAGTAGTCCATAAGGATGAGACAACATTAACATCAATTAGAACACATTCTCAAAAGATGAGTTCCAAAATCCAGAATAGTTCACCTTCTTTAACATAGATGAAAGAAGACATCAATTACAAGCATTCATAGAATAGTCTTACAAATATCCATAATCCATGCATGAAAACATGTTAGCCAAGAGGGCTTCTGATATTAAGAAAAAGATCCAAGACACATGTATACAATTAACATCACTAGCTCCATCAGTGGAGCATTGGAGCCACTCCTTTCTCCTCAAAAGGACTAGCCTATCTCTCTAATTCCTTATGGGAGGACTGAGGGTGAAATGTAGTTTGCTCATACAGTGATGGGTATATATAACCAAGGGGCGATGCTTCTCCTATGTGAGTCATCTACTACCATCATCACTATTTAACTTCCTATGACTTTTCCACTTACAAGACTCTCCAAGTGTGTCCTTTGAACTTCCACTTTACAAGACATTTGAATAAAATGTACATGGTCGAAAAAAGTGATATGACATATGACATGGCAAGACATGACAATTCTAGCATGGAATGCTTGGTAATATCACAATGTCAAGTCAGTGATGTTGTTGTGAATGATGTCTACCTGAGAGTAATCTTGCCTTCCACCACCTCATGCCTTTGTGACAAAAATATCCTATGATCTCAAGTCTTGGGTTGTGGTCGCGAGTTCATGTCCCTCCACTTTTCCTTGATGGACCAACATGCCTGTTCATATAAGATAATTTATTTTCATGTCTTCCTCCTTCATCTCCTTCATCATCATCCCACCAAGTGCTTGTATCTATAATTCGCTCAAGATGAGATGACATGAGCCCAAAAACCTCCTAGCCTAATATGGTGCAATCTGGTCTAGGGTCTAGCTGAAACTGCATTATAAGCTGGGAAGGGAGGCTTAGTGACTACGTGTCTTAGCAGCTAAGGCTAAGGTTTGAGGCCTAGAAATGAAAAATGCATAGTTCAGGCTAATCTAAGAGGCTATCTTCACTAAAGGAGGGGCCATTGTCGAATATTTCTGTGTAGTTCCTGAAGTGAATCTTCAATGACTTATGTGCACTTTTGGGAGACGCTGGGTCGATATGAGGGGAGGGCCACTAAATGCATCCTCTAGATATTTCTCAAAATTAAGGGATGTTGATCTCTACATAATTTTGGGAAATAATGGGTTGTAATGAGGTAGTGACCATTGTAAGAAGACTCTTTGTAGTTCTAAGGCTGAAGGAATATTGCTCCCCTATGGGATTATGCAGTCGACACGACCAAGTATTTAGCTACTTACATTTTCTTGCATAATATGCATTTTGGATAGGCTCACTAAAAGGATTACAATATTGTGGAAGGGAAAGACGAGTCTTGGGCTTAATATTTGTGTAATGTAGAAATCCTAGTAGAAAATAACTATACATTGCATAGATGCAGGGGTCAAGGCCACATCCTGTTGATTGGAACTAGGCAATGCACAATCGAGGCAGGCTGGGTGAAAGCAGGTTGAAGGACTAGTCAGATTGATAGGTGGAGTGATGAAGGTTCCACTGCATGCTAACACATAGAATGCTTGAAGAAATAAAAAACATTGTTCACCCATGACACATGAGCAACAATTTCACTTGTCGCTTCATGACCAATTATGATAAGTATGACACCTAAAATAGATTGTATGAGGACCATGATGAAACTTGTGCGACAATGATCAAAACTTTGTGAATGAGTGTGATAGATGTTTATATGGTTAGTAAAACTTGTAAACACAAATATGGGCCCTTAAAACCACCAGAATGAGCTTATGCATAAAGTGTGATAACCATTATGTGAAAAGATAACATGTTGCCTATCTTGTGAAAGGGAGCAAAACATATGGGGAAAATGCATGGCATGGATTTCAGTGTTTGTGACCATTCATGTCATTGAATACATAATGATATGATAGTGGTAATATTCCCTTCAAGCTACACTAAGAGTGCTACAAGTCTATTTGAGCACATCACTCCCATCATTCAGATAAGTACTATTAGGGCTCATCAAACCCTAATTTAGTTGGTACTTGCACTAGAAAAGTCATCACATTGAATGCCATCATTCTTGAGAGTTTCCTCAGCTAAAGACATCCTAAAATTACTCCTTGAGGGACTAGTGCAACCTTGGTTAGGGGTAAGTGCTCTGCAGAGCACGTAGGCTCACTTTGTCGAGCGTTGGGCGAGATTTAGCAAAATCTTCATAGGGTTCTAGGAATATTCCTTCATTCTAGATCATTCTAGAAGATTCCCACCACTTATCCTCTCCTATGAGCTCAAAATTAGATAGTGAACGAATCAAATAACCTCCTATCCTCTCATCCCTTCCTCCATGGAAGCTAACTCCCAAATTGGAAAGCCATTGAATGCCCAATTTATGAGAAAACCACCTCCATTTCCCCATAAATTGAGGAGTCATCATAGTGATCAGGGGCTGGACTTTGAAAATTTGTAAGGAGAGACTGTTGGTGTGAGGTTTGAGATTGTAAGAAAGTATTGTTATGATGTCGAGGTGTTGTGCTTTTGGTGTGATGAAGGATGGAACTCAAACTCGATGAGTGACATGAGATCAGACTTCTTGTTTGTAACTCTTCCTTCTACCTAATAAAGTTGTTTACACCTTTTCCCATATTTGTTTCTTTATGTATGATTACTATATGTGTAAATTCTTTCGATTCCATTTGCTTATAGTAGATAGATCTCTTGATTTGATTGGTTTTTTTCCTCTGTTTATGATTACAGGAACTTATTGAATGGATTTAGTTCAAGGAGGAGTGACGAGAGCTATTCAAAGGAGAAAAATGGAAGAGAAAGATAACAAGTAGGTACCTTCTCTTACTTATCTTCTATATAAAAGGGTTAAACTCTTTAAATCTCTTGTTTTAGGTTTAGCTACCCACCGAGGGAAATTGTATTTATCCATAGATGAAAATTTCGACATAACAAATTGGCAACCCTACTGGGGAACGACCATCATTTTGGGTAGTTTATCCTCATCGTCGTACACCCTAGTATACTTTACCTACTTTCATTGATCTTATTTTAGTCTTTTTGAAGTGTTTTTGGTAAGAAAAGTGAGGTTAGATGTCTTTTGATTGGCCTCTCTGGTAGCAGCATGGCCTTGGTCAGGGGACAGTGATCTGCAAAGCATGCTTGGCTTAGAGACAGTGCTCTACAGTGAAATTAATCCCACTCTAACCTATGTTGGTCCTCCTTAAGCTTAAAAACCCATTTTACCTTGGATCTTTACAATTTTGCTTCTGAAGTTGTTTGTTTAAAGATCAATGTTTTCTATGGTTTTAAAATCAACTTGTATCTCTTCTCCTTGCCTTTTTTGACCTTGATTGTTTAGTTTTTCTTAAGAGTTTTATTTATCATTATCAATTCATTGTCAAAGTTAGTTTATGGTCGATTAGTATTTTCTGAAAAGAAAGTCTCATAAAGCCTTCATTTCCTTAGAAAAGGAACTGCCGTAAAGTCTTCGTTCTTGCAAAAATATTGATTGATTATATGTGCATTAGTTTCCTTTTGTTCATATAAACACTAAAGGGATTGAAAAGAAAAAAATTCATATTGTAGTTTGTGAATGCTTGATAGGAATAGCTAGGGAAATTGCAGTAGGTGTGCTCTTTGCTCTTTGTCAAAGATCTAGTTGCTCTATCCCTATTAGCTAAGGTTTTTATTGTTCAAATTGACTGAAAAGAATGCTTATCATATTAGTTTTATTCTCAGAATTACAAGAAACATCAAGTGGAAAACTTTGAAAGGAAAATTCTTAAGAAGATCAACTTAAAAGTTATCTCAATTAAAGTAATGGAGCATTGTAACTTAATGCATAACATTTATAGGTCTAGGCTAAAGACGTGTTCTAGCATCGTTAAACATGGCAGCTATCACTAACTTGTTTGTGATACATTCTGAGCGGGATACCTGATTGCAAGTACGTAAGTATATCGTAGCTTGTCCATGTACCTTTGGGTATATAGGGAGGTGTTACAGTACGTAAAGTATAAATGAATGCTCTCATTGTGTGGTTTCGCATTAGACATCTCTAACATGGATTGGACCTAAACGTACTTTTGGATATATATGGGAGCACTACATTAGGTTTCTATCCATCCTTAGGCAACCTATTCGGCCACCATGTACACTATGATACACCGAACACAACATTTGAGGAGATTCCCTGCACGTATGTTAAGTCCTTTGTTTACTGACGCAACATATTGCAGTTCACATTTGCATGGTAATTCTTTTGCGTAGATTATCCCTTTTCTACTTTTTTATATTATTTTGATTAAAATAAAATTAATTTACTGCGGATAACATCCTCCATGCTCACTCCTTAGTTGATCTTAGGTTGAGACATATGTCAACAACTCTGGAGTCCATCGATCAAGGAGTTTCTTTTGATGGGAATCCTAGTCCTTTTCCTCCTTTCGGATATATTGGTTCTCCTTATATGGATACATTTTCCCTTCCGAGATTTACTATTGGCTTGATACTATGGTTGTTTTAAACCTCCTTGGTTCAAAATGTCGTGATTTCTCTGCAATCAAGTACTCCTCCAACTAGACAAAATCAACCTCCAGTTGATATTAAAGTTGATTGTTTTCCTTCTTTATTGGATGTTTCTTCCTCCCCTTCTTCCTCTTCGCCTGGTGAAAGTATTGACATTAGTAGCCAGGTGGCTAAGAAGAAGAAGAAAGGGAAGAAGAAGAAGAAGAAGAAACTTCAGCAGGGGACAACGAAGCAACCATTACTTTGAATGCAACTTATGATGAGAAACTATCTGATAAGCCTTACAATGTTTGATATCCATGCAAAGTTTGTATGAGAGACCATCTTCTCAGAAATTGTCCTGATATTCCTCAGATCTTAAAATAATAGTCTTCTCATTCACGTCGTCCTATGTCATCAACTTCTAGAGATCAT